>CABEEJ010000956.1:14454-44749 GCA_901482245.1 Timema douglasi | reverse complement strand
CTATGACAGTCAGGCAAGGTGAGGGAGATAAGAAACCAGATGAATGCCTTGCTATGACAGTCAGGCAAGGTGAGGGAGATAAGAAACCAGATGAATGCCTTGCTATGACAGTCAGGCAAGGTGAGGGAGATAAGAAACCAGATGAATGCCTTGCTATGACAGTCAGGCAAGGTGAGGGAGATAAGAAACCAGATGAATGCCTTGCTATGACAGTCAGGCAAGGTGAGGGAGATAAAAGAAACCAGATGAATGCCTTGCTATGGCAGTTAGGTAAAGCGAGGGAAATAAAATAAACCAGATAAATGCCTTGCTTTGGCAGTCAGGTAAAATGAGGGATACTAACGTTACTTATTTAGTGTGGATTTTATGAACCACATCATATCAATATACCACTTACAAACCAATTTAACTCTCTAACACATCAACCATTCTCCTGGCTGTTAATTCACTACTCTGAAGAGGAAAAACAAAATTCCTAAAATCACTAATTTTTCAGATGTGTCAGGAATATAATTCTTAGCAGGCAGACACATTTTCATCTGCACTAAGAAATTGGATTTCCATTTAATATTGATAAGAATTAATTAAAATTGTTAAGTTCTGTATTTATTAAAGGAAAAAATAATTAAAAAGCATTTAAATAATAAACCAGTTTTTTTTATTTAAATTTTTTTAACTTACCAAATAGGTTACACACTTTCATCTTATGGAAGTAAGGCGATAAAAAAATTTAAATATTTTTAAAATACATTTTTTTACTAAAATATATATGTTAATTCACAAGGCTACATAATAAACATAATACTGGGATTCATTGTATAATAGAAAAATTAGTAATTTAAAAGTTGTCACAATACAATACATTAAATGCACACATCAAAACATGCTTGTAAAACAATACACGTTTAAAAACAAAATATTTATGCCAAAAATATTTTTAAATAGGTCAAAGATAGAATTAATAAAACTAAAATCATTAAATGTAAAAATAAGTCCACGATGGGTCCCAATTACTAGACTTGCAGTATCCCAACAAACATAAGCGTTGGTTAAACTTTGGGCTGTGCAGTTTCATGAGAAGTCAAATCTGATTTTAATTACAAAAAAGTTTGACCAAAGTGTATTTAGAAGGTTAATACTAAATTTGGTTCCGAGTATCAATAAAATTGCTCAGGGTGCACTAAAATAGGTTCATGGCGAAAACAAATTTTATCAGCGGAAGTTAAAAAAATATAATCTTGAAATATAGGTATATTTTAGTAAAAAGTTCAGTAAAATAATTTTTATAGGCACTATATCTATTATGATACAATTTTTTATACAATATAATAGTTCATTTTGATTACATTTTATGTTATTAGTAAGGTGCTATCTAATGGAAAAAATATTTGACTGCTTGAATCTTGACTTATTCCATAAATGATAAGATTTATCTGTGTATAGTCATACCTAATTTTAAAAGAGCGTCTTAAACCAATTACCAAAATAAATTTAATTTCTTTCAACAACCAACCAACCAACCAACCAGCATACCCAAAAACTCTATCTCCTTTGAATTGATTACTCGACCCCTTAATACTTGATTAAATATTTTTACTCTCACATCTATACTCAAACACTTTACTAACTGTAATGTTTTTAAAGAGCCTTGGTTTATGTAAACATCGCTAAATTAATTGAATTCAAACTATTATGTTATCACTTGATGGGTAATTAAATTCTAAATACTGTAGAAAAAGTATTTTAAATTTTACCATGTGAAAACAGGAACACAAGTCAATTTATCTCTATATATTATTATAGTAAAAAAAACTACTTAATGAAATAAACATTTTAATAAAAGTTGACAGTTTTTTAACCACAAATAAGGGTCTTTGATAATGTAAATAAATATAAGATTTTTAGGCCTATAAGTACACCAAATCAGCTGGAAATAAAGAGGAGAAAATGCACATCCTTACTTATAATGCAAAATTAATACTGTATGTTTGAATGTATGCATCTTGCATTTATTTAATTTGTCATAGCTTTCAAATTATTAATAGAAATTATTTAAATATATAGGATTTGAGCAATTTTTTTATATAGGTACCTACTTAGATTTGTGTGCTAAGTATTGCTATGTATAGACAAAATTAATCAAAATAGCTTGTAACCTATAAAAAATATGTAGCTATTCTTATGCTCTATAATTAATTTAGATTATCATTTATTTGTATAAACCACCTACATCTAAACTAATAAATTAATGAAAGACAAAACATGATCCACTTTTCAAAAAACAATACAGCAAGTGTAACTATAAAATGCTTACCCTCCACAAAATGGTGAATAACTTGTTAATTTAAGAAAATATTAAAAGAGAAAGCAACATAAAGCACATAAAAAAATATATATCTATATATTTTGAGGTAAAGTATTTTATACCAATTATTTTCTAGCTCTTAATAGAGCAGATTTGTTGATAGTTCTTTTATCACTGTTTTTTGTTGTTTCTTAATATGCTTTTTAAAATTACATCATCTGGGGAAGGGATATCAAAATGAAATTGTTCAATTGATGTATTTTTTTTTGCCTTGTGGCAGACATAAGGTGTAGGCAACCTGTTCCACTTTTTTAACAAAACCTTTCCAAAGGCCGACGAGCTCAATTGACGAATTGATATATTTTGAGTAAGAATTTGGCTAGCACTTATTTCACAACTCAAATCTTGAGTTTCCTTAGTTGAAAAGTCATTAATTTCATGATTGAAATCGAGAAGTTGAACTGGGGTAAGCTCTTTAATAAGAGAAACACAAGGCGAACTCTTAGAATGAGTACTTTTTAATGCACTTTTCAAATCAATTATAAAACCACTTGGAGCCTCAATTGGGCTAGCAACTCCCTTAACTCCATTTCCCGTAGTATCAGGACTAGAATCTTCATAGCATGAAAATGGATTCCTTTCTTTTCTCAGAAGAGATGAGCGCCCAAAGGTAGGAATAACAAATTTCATATTCTTGTCATCCACCCTCATTTCTAAAAGAGAATGGCCAATGCCAGCAATACAATTGCCATCGCGTGTCATGTCAGGAGAAGTACGACTGTCAGATGGTTTATTTATTTCCAAATGACTGGATATCAGATCTGCTAACGAGTCATACTTAGTATCAATGCATTGTTTGCCTAAGCTGCTTTCATCACCAAAGGAATTCGGCAGACTTTTCCCAGTGCTTCCAGAGTCAATGGTTCCTATTGAAGGATCCATCAATTTATTGTTGAATGTTTGTCTTACTGGAGAAAATAATGAACCTCTGACTGGGCTAACTGAAACCCCTTCACTACCTATTCTTTGATGCTGCTTGGCTAAGGTTGTCAGTGATGAAAAGTCATTATCTTCTGAGGATGATTCATTGGAATCATCCTCCATAGGTGTTTTGAAAAATACCTCTTGCTCATTTTCTTTATTTGAATCTTTTCTAAGCTTTGTTTGAAAAGTTGGTGTAATCGGGCTTAAATTGCAAATCTTTATTTCACTTTGGCTTGTAGACTGTGGATTTAAAATATAATTTGGGAATGTTTTTCTAAGTGAACTAAGAGGTTGTTTTATAATAGAATGAGGCACCAATGATTCTTGATGAGGAATGGGCACAGAAGGAGTTGTTTCGAAAGTATTGCATGTTTTGTCAATTTCATTAAAAGAAAATGAACTTGTACCAGCTTTTTTGTCTAAATTTGACTTTTTACTTAGTGTGTTACTTTCTTTAGAATGTTTTATGTTACTAAACAAATTATTGCTCAAAGTTTTAGAATCTGGGTCAACCAATTTTAATTTTTCATTACTTTTTTTCAAATTAGGAATGGTGGTTTTGTTTGCTATAGTTGATAAATAGTTTTGGGAAGAGATAAAGTCATCATCTTACCTTGCAAATTGCCAGGGAAATACAAACACAAGAGTGAATGTTTTTATGATGTGGAATGAAAATGTGAGCGAGTGAAATTTAATATTAATCAAGCAGCACACACCATCAGTTATTCAAGAAGAATACATGAAAAGAAAAGAAAAAAAAAAGCCTCATTGAAACACAAAGTCATTTATTTATTTCACTTTTATAGAAACAATTATTAAACCTTAAAGGTTATTTGTAATAGAGCACTAGGCTAAATAATGGTTTAAATTAGGAGGGGTAGCAAGCACACTTACCTTGGTGATACTGAAGTAGAAATTGTTCTATCTAAACAATTTCTACTCCAGTATCACCAAGGTAAGTGTGCTTGCTACCCCTCCTAATTTAAAACTTATAAAAAAATGTAAATTGCACTGTGATGGCTGAGAGTTCTATAACTTATAACCTCCCAAAACTTTTGAAAAAGGTGTTTAAATCCCAAATGTAAATATCAATAAGTGCATTAAAATTAGAATATAAAAACAAAAATTGTATGAAGTTATCTTTAGTAAGAAGGTTCAATGTAACAGTATCATAGGTTTGTGCATGTAAAATCAGTAACACATAAATTAACTTTACATAAGGACAATGACATGGCAAATTTCAAAGTGATACATCTATAACCCTTGCTGGGAGGTTTTTTATTGCTTTGTGTCTTACAAATCATCATTTAATCTTACTATGGGGAAAAAATGAGGAAGACGGGATTTAAAGGAAATGTACCAACATTTGTATGGAACACAATGTTTACTCAACTTGTCGTTTTCCAAGTAGGAGATTACAGGTATTAGGTTTAAAGTATTATCTTTCATCAAGATTAATGGTCCTTTTGTTGAAAACAATCCAAGAGAACAAGCAAATCATTTTCACAGATTTAATCAGTACTGGACTCTTCTAGATAAATAGGATTAAACTATCGAGCAATAAAACAGGTTATTATCATCATGTGGTTATGCTTCCACAGTCATTAACCAGAGTGTAGCAACTTATTTAGGTTAGTCAAATTGTTCATAAATGGAAAATGGGAAGAGTAATTGATAGGATTCAAAGGTATGTCAACAATAAAAGTTATTGAGCAAAGAGTAATTAATAAACATTCGTGGCAATTATTTAAGTACATTTTTGTAATTATTTCTCACCTCTTTCTCTGTTTTCCTTTCTTTCTCTTTGTGGTTTAGGAGCATCTAAAACACACAAGAGTAATATTAATATAAAGACTTAGTGTGAACATAAGGGATTAAGGAATTTGATATTTTCAGTTGTTTAGTATTAGGAAATTACTAGTCTCAAACTTTCCAAAGAAACTGAAAGGTCTAATATAGTGCAGGCCTATATTTAATTTGGAAGCAATAGGCTAATAGTGAACCTATAAGTGAAAAACAATTTTTGTGCTATTGACTCAAAATTAGCTGTAGTGTAGTTTTTAATCAACACATATATGCCATTAGTAGCTTAATGAAAATTTAACTTTATAATTTAAGCTGTGGTCTATAGAGTTCCTGGCTACACATCAAAAGTCTCGGGTTCAATCTCAACCTCATGAGGACAAATGAGTACTTGACTAAACAAGTATTAGCTCCGGTTTAGAAAACTGAGATTAATGACCGAAGGTATTGTTGTGGTAACTACATGACACCCTTTATCTGCAGATGTTGGCACTATCATCGCTAATGGTGGGGGCAGTTTGTTCGGTATAGCTCACTTGTGGGCTCACACCCTGAAGTTATTATAATTTGTGAAAATAAAAGTAAATATGTGAATTTGGAGGGAAATACACTATTTTACCTAGTCCCTTAAAATAAACACATTCCTTATAATTTGTACTGGTTTGAAACCTCTATATTACTCAATTTCATTATCATTCTACCATCTAAGTTGACTTACCTTCAGACTCATGAGCAGTACCTCTTGACAACAAAGTGTCAGAGTTGCTCAATACAGTATCCAGAGACTTGGCCAAATCAAAGTTGTTCTTGAGAACTATGTCTATGAGCACATGTTCTGGCACAGAGTCCCCTATTACATTGTGCATTTCCTCTAAACAAGATAGTAGCTTTATTTCATCAACATCACTTAGTGCAGGGCGTTGGTATGTTTGTCCCTCTGTCCCAGTCTCGTCTTCCTCGGCTATATTGTCAGACTCGTCCAAAAATGCTGACATTTGTGGTTGCCTTGTTCTATCGTACATGAACTGGGCAGCTGTAAAATAAAATTGTTTGTTTGTGTGTGAAACCATGTTGGAGGGCTTGTAAGCCTAACTTACTGTTACAACCATATAGCTTACATAGAGTCAAGAACGTTAATGGTTTAAAAAATATATATATATTTACTTACTAGACATTTATAATTAATATTGTCGATCTCAGTGGCCTAGGGGTATAGTACTATACTCAGGACTCGGATGTTTGTGGGTTCAAACCCAACCAGGGTTGACAGATTTTTCTTGAGCAATAAAAATCCTTAGCAAAGCTTGTGGGATAAAAATAATGTTGAAAGGTAAATTATGTGAAAATATCTTTCCTGGCAAAATTGGTAGGCCCTTTCACTCTCGTTAATAAAAATCCTCATATGCTGATGTAATCAGGTTAGTTCGAAAAGTGCACGTTAAATAGATAAAATAGAATTTATAATAATAAAAAATCAGCCTTCCATACACTACTGACTATCCAGGCCCTAATTAATAATTCAGAAAGTATTTGCTCGACTCACCTATTTCACAACCATACCTTTAAAATCCTGCATTTTTCATTAGCAAACCTAAATCTTGCAAATGCGAAATTAGCTAATAGTTGTTTATTCCCTTTACTCAAAAATAATTGTAAAATGTATAATGAATTAACATTAATCAAAAACTATCACACATGGTTGTTGATAAACTCCATTTAAGTAACTATGCCACTTTAACATATTCAATGTAATATTATTATTATTATTATTATTAGCACCGCGTCTTACTACTCGTTCGGGTTATAGGCACTTACGCTAATGTGTAATGATAGGGTGATTGTGAAATGAAATGGAGGACCTACAGTTTAACGTGGAATCCGAGCCACGGTGGAGGCCTGGCATTCCCCACATTCACAAGAGTAGTAACTACAAATCTAGAACAAGATATCACCAAAACATTTTATAAGAATATCTACAATTTTGCCAACTTAAAAAACCCTAATCCACTAAAATGTCTGGTGTATTTAATCATAATTTCCAGATAAAAATAAGTTTGTGTTTATTGTAAAAAAATTAATCAACTAAGCTTTTAGTGGGAATATAGGGGACATGGGAAAAGGTCTGGATTTTTGCATTTATTATATCTATACTTTTTTTGGTCAAAATAAATCAAATGTTGCGTCAGTACAAATATAGAATTTAATTTTCTTCCCATTTTCTTCAATACTTCTTGAATAACTGTCATGAGAATAACGGCAATAAATGGCAAACTTTTAAATGAAAAGAAAAAGTTGTTAAACTCCAGGACATCCTTGATAGTTATTCAAGAGCTGTTGATATCATCATAAGTGATGGACGCATGAAAATGGACCTTATCTTAGCAAATACCATTTAGCTGAGTTACTAGTTGATTCTTGTAGAGGATTGCATGCTGAATTCAAAAGTGTTTTTAGAATTTTCTTATCTAAAAACATGACTGAGCCACGATTTTTTAAATCTTATAATAACCCAATTTTGGGAAAACTTTGTAAATTTGTTTAAAGGTACCTATTAAACTAACTTACAACAAAATATCACCTATTTCAGCATGCTATCTAGTGTGTAAGATATGAAATATAAACTATGTTTAGTTGCTCAGAAAGATTATAGAAAGTATTTCTAAAAAAACGATATTTTGCCCAACAAACTTAAATTGGCTCTCCTGAACATTTTTCTTGTGGAAGGTAAGGTCCCTTTTAATGTGTTTGATCACATATGAAGAAATGTAAACTCTTTGTTTGTACTGAAGAAATATTTTACTTATTTTGGCAAAAAAAAAAGTTTTGCTATAAAAACTGCAAAAAACACTGGCCTTTTCTCCTGTTACCTACGTCCCCACCTTAACCTAACCTATCAAATTTACTAAAATTCAATTTCAATACATTCTTTTTATTGATTAATACATTTAGCTTGTTACCATGCAACTAAAACGAGGAATACCATCATATTATTTAATGAAATGACCATTTAAAAAACCCAAACACACTAAAATATTAGCTAGTTGGGCTATATTTATTGGTAATCATTATAGCCCACCTAAATTAAAACATTTTAATGACTGACCTTTTGTGTCTTAGGCCTATTATATTAATGACACTGCCAGATGATAAAATATATTAAATGAAACCGTAAAGATTCTCTACCCTCTTAAATAACTTGTGAAGAATGAAGTACAAACATCATAAAATTAGACACTTTTTTCTTTTTCATATTAAAATAAATTAATGTTTTTTATTATTAATAATAATACAAAAGACTACAGTTTTGAATAGTAAAAGTAATAAAATTGTTTGAAAATATCTTATAATAATAAAAAAAAGAAGATACATGTGAAGGCCTATTCATCAAAGTTATAGTAAGTAATTACCATAGTGTTTGGCCATATTGCGACTGTCTATAGCAAAATTTAAATCGCTCGTATTTAAAGGGCCCAAAGAAAAAAAAAAAGTGATCTAAAAAAACAACATTTTACTTTGTCATATATAGCTATTAATTTTAAGTTATTATTTTGTTTCAAAACATTTTGAATATGTTCTAAAGAAATTACATCAAGTTAACTGTCACACACATCAATCACAACTGGGAATATTAAAAAGAATTAATATCATTTAATGTTCTCATAGGGCTATATATTTTATAGTCAATTATTTAACTGTAATGAAAATCATACCAACCACCGAAGTGTCAATAAAGACATAAATTTGATAAAGCTGGAATAGGTCATACTGATAAAATAAGTTCCTGGTATTTAATATTTTTGGACTTTTAATAATAAAGAATTGGAAGAGAATGGTGTTCTGTGAAACAGTATTTTAAGGCAAAATAATGTAAGAAATACTTTTTTTGCTGCAAGAAGTTTGGGCTTAGTTAGGTTTGGATAATTTATAAAAATATAAGTACTATCTATTGCAGCATAATAAAATACTTTTAGGTGCCATTTTGTGACTACCTATGTCATTCCTATAAATATTTAGGTTATATTCTTCTGTAGTTTTGGCAAGTACCTACATGTTTAATTTCCTAATTACTGTGAGCCAATCTATAAAACATTTACA
The DNA here is from genome assembly GCA_901482245.1 of Timema douglasi. Classification (NCBI taxonomy): domain Eukaryota; kingdom Metazoa; phylum Arthropoda; class Insecta; order Phasmatodea; family Timematidae; genus Timema; species Timema douglasi. Next base: position 35,562 of record CABEEJ010000956.1, on the reverse strand, counting down.
AACAATTTTAATGTTATAGGCTAATTATTTGAGTCTGTATTTTTTTGGTTTTTGTAATAATAAAAGACAAATATTTATTACAATGGCACAAAAATGGCTATATCTTAATATTTGTACACTATTCGCCATTTTGTTTAACATTTCTTACTATAAGTAGGCTAACTTAATTTAGCCTATATTAACTTCTCCAAGAAAAAAATACGTGTGGGCACTGAAATGGGGGAAGTAATTTTAAGGAAATGCACTAGCATTCAACAGAATAACAGAAACCACTACTAGAGTGCACTTGGCAAGGGATCGTAGCCCAGCCTCATCAGAGTCAAACACAGTAGTCTTGAGCTAGCTTTGCCATAAAAGTAGTTTTTATAATGAGGGACGTAATCGTAATTCTATATTCAATAATGACTATTTCACATACCATCACTTGGAGAAATGGAATAATCGTCCTCCATGGAATGACCATATACATCGTCAAAACCTTCATATTCTAAAATTGAAGAAAACAAAACAAATATTATATCAATATGCTAGTTATACCAAAAACTAAAAGTCTGCAAAATAACCAAAAACCTTAAAGAGAAAACAAATCGTGTTCTAAATTGAACCAACCTTCTGAATAGTTCATAGATCGAACATTTCTGTGTCTTGACATTTTGATTTGATTATATTGTTAAAATAGTTAGAAAAACATTATAAACTTTTAATAAAAATAATATCAAACATAATATTTAATTTTGAGAACAGCATGAAGTCATGAATTCACTATAATACAATTCTAGTCATAAGTCATAACAGATGCTATAGTTATGAAGTCGCCATTTTCTATTTATTTCTGTAGGTAGCCCTCGATAAAGGATACAGTATCAAAATCCATAGACTAGAAATAATGTTTCCTTTTGAAATATAGTTATATACTTTGCCGCAAGAATCCTCTGTTTTAAATTTAACGGTAGTTATTTTATTTAAAGCATCCACGAATTTCTTATAATGAAAGCTTGAGGTGCTTTGAATGATATCGATAGTTTAAAATTTGTTTTGATAGACTACAATTTAACGCTATCCTGAAAGTATAAAATATTCATATTACATATATAGCCATGCCATCGTTATAAAACTAAGGCAATACTAGAAAAATATTCCAGGACTAAACTTTGAGCTACAAACGTTTGCTTTATCTAGCAGATGCTTTACCGAATTAAAAAAATGGTATAAAACACAATATGATATTTTCTCTCATATTTAAAAACATTTCAGTGTATAATAAATCTGACAATGGTACGTCGTAAATACTAAACAAGATTGAATTTTAATTGATTCTAAAGCCAAGTACATACTGGATGATAATCGCCAGGTATATGTTTCTCGATTATGTTTCTCATGTGTTTGGATACAAGGAAACATCGCTTGAGTCTCTGGTGGTAAAAGATCAAAGAATGTTGCCGGTGTCTTGGTCTCCCACCTACAATGGGAAACATCGCTTGCCATAGACCCCACGCAAGCATCGGTGGACAACTTTTGAACTTAATCCAGTTCCTTTCTATTCATCGTCCTGGTGAAAAAGAGTTTCCTTTTGTATTTAGGTGGTGATTTTCTTATGGTTACTATAGATTGCGCTACCATTTAAGCTCTAAAGTTGGTATCTTGTTTTGTAATTTTGGGTATTATGCTGGGATCACAATCAACTTAACTTTAACTTAACGTAACGTCCACTTAAAGTTAACTTAAGTTAAGAAAACAGATGTATGATCACGATTCACGTAACTTAACGTAACAACTCGAGCCAAACATCTTCATTCTCGAATATTATCTGTGATTTGTACTAGTTGTACAGTGATGATCTGTGAGTGTTGTACAGTTTTCAATCAATATAATGAATATCTGTTATTAAACTTTTTTGATAAATTTACTTCCCTATTTTAGTTTAATTGTTTTGTTTCAATGTCTGATCACTAGAACTTACGCTAAAGAGTAAACATTGGTCATAATACCAATAAATGAATTACTAAATAGCCCTGTTGACGTCACTCACATAATGATTGGCTGGCTAGATCACGGGATACCCTTCAAGTAACGTTCACTTGAAGTAAAGACCTCCCAACACATCTCTTACATTAAGTTAACTGCAAGTCAACGTTAAGTTAAGTGCATCGTGATCGCTTCCATTTAAACACACGAGGAGGTCCTTTACGTTAAGTTAACGTTAAGTTGATCGTAATCCCAGCATTACCAAACAAAATACTTCTTCAAAATTAGATTTCGTCATTCTTATGATTGTTTTTAAATACGCACCTGTCATTCAACAATATATCTGACAAGAAACAGTTACCATAATTCTCCTCTCATCTTAAAAACCTCTTTTTCCACTCAGGTCTTTTTCGCTTTTGGAGATATTTAATCATAGTAAAAGCGGTTGAAACACCAGCTTCGATATGCTGGTCTATGAGATGTGGTTGTACGGTGTGGATGCAACACATAGGTGGATACTTGTGTTCAGATACAAGTTGGTGTATTCATAGGAGATGTTGCCAAGTCACTAGATACTAGTACTAGATACTAGTGATTATCCCTCAGTGGGTACTAGGCTTTGTGGTGCTCACAGGGGCAAGGGATGGCCCAACAGTGGGTGTCAAAGGGTGTAAATTTAGATAGTTTATGGTTTATCCTCCTTCCTCTCCCCAAAAGCTGTAGCAAATATCAAAAATATTGTAATAGGACATTTAAGATTATTATCGGCTGTTTGAATTATTAATTGTTTTATAGGTTCATACACAATACTTTTATATTAATTGGTTATTTTAGAGCACAAAATCACTAAATAAACAGAGTATTAATGTAAAGAAGTGCAAGAAGTGTGGTCATGAAAATATTACAGTTCAGCCAAATATTATATTGGCAAGCTCTGAGAATCTTAACCAGTAATGTAGCCCTAAAAAAATGTACTTAAGTGGTCCTTATCACAATTTGAGGGAGATTTATACCTAAAAATGTTAAATGGGAATTAAATGAGGAATTTAACTTTAACAACCTGTTTTAATGGTTTTAAATACACAAATACAAGATAAACATAGTAATGTGACTTAATATATTCATTTCATGATAACTCTTAATGAAAATACCGGAGATTATTTCTGTTACGGTCAGGAACAGCTTTGTCACTGACATAGGGTGATTTTGTCTCCATGCCTGACCGAAGGAGGTGAATATGAAATGATTGAATCACCCTTCCTTCCACCAAGTCCCATCTTATTTTACAGAGATAGTGTCAATGTGCTGGAGTGAGCTGTCCAAAGGTTCAGGACGAGATAGCCCGGTGCTATTGAAAAAATAATTTCAAAAGTGATCCAAGTCAATGTATACTTTCTTATTTGATACTTTTAGTAGCACCGAGCGCTATTCAAGACGCTTCTTATATACTTCATTCACGGTAGGAGTTTACCTCTGAAAGGTCTTTTTTCTTACCAATATCCTACTATATAATAGAGTTCTGGTAGGGAAAAAAGTCCTTTCACAGGTAAACTCCTACCGTGAACGAACTTTACCTTACAATTTCTAGGGCCTCAAAGGATGACCGTTGAATGTGGCCCACAGTTGGTTTGTTATTTCTCAAAATAAGTTAGCCATCGAAATTGTAAGCTCAGATTTTTCTCGCGAGAAGTTATTTCTGTGCTGACATTCTTACTATAATATAGTTTAGTTAGTAAAATAAAGTTAAAAATAAATTTAAAAATCATTTATATATTTATAGTTGAATGCATTTGTATTATTTATAAAAGATTGCTTATAATATTACATGATCTGTTTGAAAGCTAATTGGATGGAAAAAAAAATCAACTGAAATGAAAAAAAAACAACCCAACCTTCCATACATCTTTTGTATTCCACTTTTTTTTTTGTATCCCTAAATTTAATTTATCCTCAACGTTATCCAAAGCTTTTGTGCGTAATACAAGTTATAAAAAAGTTATTCTATAACCATGTGTAAAATAAAACTGGATCTCCCAGATCTCTTGTCATTACATCCGAGTCTCTTAGGGTTAACCTTAAATCTGGCCATGATTTTTAAGTGTTTATCATAAAACAATAAATTATGTATATTTAAAAAAAAAACTTACGTACTCTATAAGATGTATTCATGTGCTCACGTAGTTACGCTTACCTCACATTGAATACCACTGCTCCACATACTTTTATAATATGAATTCATTCTACTCGAGACATTATTTAACATATTTGGCTTAACTGCTAAGGTTTATCTTAATACTTAAATTTTAATAGCTCATTATTATTGAGTGTAGATTATTTGTAAATGTTTTATATTCTTTATTTTACATTATACATATATCATAATAGTCTAAGATTCTGTCCTTGTACAACTAGCGCTCCTCTGGATCGAAGGCCTACTACGTCCTTTTATGAACAGCTTCGGTGGCTTGAAAACGTACACATGATTTATTTAAAAATTATTATTGAGGTTATTTAAAGTGGACTTTCATAATATACGGCTTACAAAATAGTCTAAATTATAGAACTAATTACTTTACTCTTAGCACACTAAACAACGTCTAAAAAACCGCAAGTGAAACCACCACATAAGATTTTTTTTCTATCGGCTCTTTAGAAACAGCTTTACAATAATCGTCTTTAGTGTCCATTGAACGGTTTTGAAGACAGTAAAAACTATATAAATTAAACGATTTTTAATTACATGAAGGGATAAACTGTTTTAAATTCATTTATAAGATACACAAGGATTAAAACAATTTTTTACCTTGGAAGTGAGCTAAATTCCCGAAAGTGCCTAACACCCAATTAAAATTAGTATTTAATCTAATTTATTAACTATCCATGCATGGGAAGCAGCCATTTACTAACCATTCGTACGGGTATAATTTATATTTGTAATAAAATAATGCCGAATTAGTATGCATCAATTACTATCCCTTCCTCTCTTCCTTTCCCTCAAAAGTACACCAGCAACACAATCCCCCCAGGGTTGATTTGTTATTGAGGCAATTACCAAAGTTTGTACTTCATCAGATAGCTATAGCAGGGGGCATCCAATTAAGAGTGTGGTAGGAGTGGGGTGACTAACTGCCCATATCTCCCATCTAATATCACCAATAATTTTAACAAAAGCTTAAAACAGAGGAAGCACAACTTTAGTTTAGGGAGCACAGAATATTTGTTGAGTACATAAGCTAGATTTATAAGGAAAAAACCCAATAGAATTAAGAGCTTCGATACATTTAATGACTCCCCCTGTGCCCCAAAGTAAATTTCTGGTTGCACCACTGGGCTCTAGTTTGGGTTTGAAATCCCGTACTTGAGTAAATTCAGACCATTCATTATGTGTTGACGTCTCCCTGATCACCAATTTCTCACTGTGTTATCCGTTTCAATGTGACAAGTTTATATTCACTAAATACTTTGAGGAGTGTTCCAGAATAATGGGTAGGGTCAGGTACCTCTGTTTCTTCATCATGCCACAAAGTCCAAAGTTTCTGTTTCTTTTGAATTTCCTCATTTTCAACCAGAGATCGCTAAGACGCAACAGTAAATAGACAAACTATTTGGCAACTATACAAATATTTTTTTCTTTGGAATTAGAATATTTTTTATGAAAAGAGCAATGGTTATACAAATTTGAATTTTTAACTAAATATCATATAGTTGTAAAAGTCGTATTTTTTAATCAGACAAAAATAAATATGAGTGAACAATGTGATATAACACAATATCTTAAAATCAAATCAACTTTATAAAACTAGACATTTTCCAGATCTAATTAAAAATTAAAAGTACTCCAATTTTTAAGTTTTGGAAATATTTTTGAGTTGAGCTCTGACAACTATTAAAACTCGAATTGTGTTCACATTTTCTAATACTCGCACACACCTATAAATAATACTGTTAATGAAAATTTGCTCCGTATGTGACATTATTTATACAGTGTGACTGTCACAAGATCAGTCCCAGATTTTATTGCCATTGCACCCACGGGCGCAAAAATATTTTGAATCTTTTTATTCAATGCACGCAGGCCCGGGATTAGGAGATCTGGAGCTCCTAGGCAGTTAACAGAGTCAGTCCCCCCCTTTTTTTTGTAATATCAAAAAATAATTTTTTATTGAACATACTTTGACCTTAAAGTAAATAGACAAGTACCTTTGTACGCATTAAAATCTACACTGACATTTAATTACATTTTTACGATTTAAATTGCAACGCGTTAAACTTTCTTTTCTGCAAAGGAATGGGTGAACTCACTATAATCCACAAACTGTAGAGTTTCTTACTATTGTACAGCACAGAGATCAAATTAAGCCTATTCTCTTATGAAGTAGATCTCAAACAATTCTTCACTCTCTTTAGCGCCGGAAACAACCGTTCTACAAAAAAGTTTGACCCTGGTGTTCACAACAACTTCCGGGGGGCTATTCCCACTTTTGGATAAATACCCAAGTGACCTTTTTATGGACTGAACTTGTACAGTTTCACTGACAAACTAATGTCCTCCCCATAGCCTCAGTCAACGACTAATGAGTTTACAGGTGAAGACACTCTTCCTCCAAAGTTTAATCCAACACCCCAGGATAAAAAGCTTCCAGTTTCCGTGTCCTATCTTTTGATATCTTGCGGTCCAACGTATGTAACTTTGTGAGAAAATCAAACTTTTTACTTAACTTCTCGTAAGCAAAGCAATGTATCTATAGTTTTGCAATCAACCTGTAGATAATGACGTTGAATACGGTAACTCTAAATCTTTCCCTGCCGTATAGTTTAAGCTCGTTTCCCTTTACTTCATCAATCTGAACTTTTCACTTACGTTTCCTCTTCGTGTCGTATGCATAAGTACCTTCACCGCATGTTTCTAAAGCTTTCGTCTAATAATAATCAAAGTTACTGACGTTCCTTATCTCGTCTAGGTATCCTAGAAAGGATTGATAAAGTTCAGTGATCGTACCCAGTCCAATGTTCACAGATTGCAAAGATTGGCTCACTCTCTTAAATATTTCCACAGCAGGGTCAGGAAGCACGTTCCCACACAGACGAGTGAATTAAGGAGCCTTGAAGCCGTGCTGGACGAGGTATTCGTGGGTGGCATCGTCTAGTATCCACTCAGCAGTATCGTCACTAACAGATGGAATTGGAAAACCTGAATCCACATGCGATTCAAAATATTCAGAATCTTCTGCAATGAGTGCTGCAGGGTTTTCAGCAATCACGTTTTGAGGCAGCTCGACACAGTCAGGCACGCTTGTCGGTTGATGGTCGTCACTCCAATAGCCAAAAGCTGATGCAGTGTTACTGGGTCTGGAACTGGAAACGACTAAGAACAAGACGTCCAACTTAAAAACTGTTCGAAAAAGCCTTTTTTTCCTTATCCAGTTTCTTCTTATTCCCCTCTCTTTTCTGCCCCCCCCCCTTTTTCAGTCTTTTGTTGACATCAGACTAAAACATATTCTACCTTTCTACCTGAAAATAAAATACATTCAATTAATTAAAATTTTAACAAGTTAATTGTATAGTTTTGTTGAGATTGTTATTGTTGTCACACTTTAAAAAAAAAACAGGACCTTCGGTGCCAGGGCCCCCTCCGAGTCTGGGGCCCTAGGCAGTAGCCTAGGTTGCTTAGGCCAAAGCCCGGGCCTTAATACAATAGAAAACCAACAAACAATCAATCTTTTTTGTCTAAAATATTAAAGTATCATTATATATATATTTTTACAACTAAACATACATGGAAATAGCTAGAAAATTGCAAATTGGAGGGAATTATACAACTATTAATTTTCCAAGCAAGATCGCAAAAATAAAGAAATGAACTAAATCAAAATATTTTAAAATACATCATTTTAAAGAAGAAATACAAACAATTTATAGTATAATTTTAGTTAAGAAATAATTCAATAAAGACTATTTATTAACTTGCCAATAAATAACTAGTAAGGAGATTTTGCAAAAAGGTTTTTTTTTCAAACAGAAAACGGAGATGTATTAGACTAAAAAGAGAGAAGTTTTCTTATAGCTTTTTTATTAGAAAATGAAAGAATCATATCTTTATAGTTTAGTCTTAGACTAATATCATTTCAATTGCATAGACCACTAAATTATTTTCTGAGTTTGTGACAATCGCAGATAATTTTTAGCTCTTACCAGGGCATAAAAAGACCCTTCAGCTTTGCAATTTGTAGTTGGAATACTTAAGTAAATCTTCAAGCAGATACAAACATTTGGATAAAGCTCATAAAGGGGTTTTCTTTTAATATTGTGTTTAAAAGTGGTAAAGAGGAACATCACTTTTTGTCATCCAAACTTATGAGGAAATTCTTCAGGTGAATACCCTCAGTGGCGAATAACTCTTCAATATCTGTCGAATAACGCTGCCTAAGTTTATTCGCAGATTTGTGAATTTCAATGGCATCTATTTCAGGAAGCAAGGGCAAAAATATGAATCTTTCAGAAAATTCTTTGTAAACTTTTCAAATTTTTCCTTAGTTCTGCGGATAATAATTGCTTCAGAAACCACAAGTAGCCATTAAGCAACTTTCCATTTAAGTAATTTTGAGAACTACAATCTTGATTTTGATGTTCAGAATCATAATATGACTATTTAAAAATAGTTTTATATTATTTTGTTGTGCGCTTAGGCTGTGATCTAGTTTAAGCATTTTAACCTTCTTGCAAGCTATTTCTCACCCAAACTCTTGTACATTTTAAAATACATTTTCATTTCTTCAATGAAATTAAGAAGGGAAGTGTAGATGCTCACTACAGTAGAAACGTTCATTTCTTTAGATTGAATCTTTGCACTCACTGCATTAAATCATTTGAGGATATCATTCTAAACAATAGTCATAAAGGGTATATCAGGAGAGTTTAGTTTTTGTAATAACCATTTTGCTTCTGACTTCGTTCACAACTTCCCACTATTGTGTTCTTCATTTGATTTTAAAGCTTTAAAAATCGCAACCAGTCTGAGTTTAGGCTTTGCATGCTCCTTTTCTTGAAGACCAACGAGCTCTACTAAGTGATATCAGTGCTAAGTTGCTAGAAGTAAAAAATGTGTTTGTAGTATTCAAGCGCTGTATGGAGGAAGCAAAGAAATTATATATATATATCCCGCTCGAGAACCAAATTTACCTCGGGCCACCCTGTATGTATATATATATATATTCATGGGTGGCCCAAAGTAAATTTTATACCCGGGTAGGATTGCTTTTTGGCACACCCTTATATAACGGGCATTATAGGATAATATGAAGATAATCCCCAAAAATAACAACTCTAAGCCTAACGTAGCCTAAGCATAATAGGAAAAAAACAAACAGGCGAAGACCATTCCAAAGAGCTTCTAGGGTGTTCCAAATGTCAAAATATTTCGTAGGGAGCACTATTATAAATAGCTGTCAAACGAGTATGATTTTTCAAAAATTCTCTATACGAGGACCACTTCAAATAGCTTCTAGGAGCATCCAATTTTCTAACCTAAATTGGGGAGAGCAGGATAGAAAGTCCAGAAAATACTTTTTTGGTTCTTGCCCCTCTTTCGCCCTCGCACACAAATAAAGTTCCATCATTATTGTATAAAATAACAATGTTCTTGAATCTTAGGGTTTAATAGTAGGTCCTAACATCATAAATTATTTTCGTATCATGCCAAAGTTATGTTAGGTTATGTTGGTGCTCTGTTTGGCTCCCTGTTAAGCTGACTCCCCATGAAGCCGCCCGGTTCATCTGACCCCTAAGCCACCCCTGTAGTATTCAAAAAACCTATTTGGCATTTTACAACGTGTAGTTGCACTAGAAACCACTAGATTGAAGGAGTAGGCTGAGCATGGAATGAAAAAACCCCAAGAGAATTGTCTTCTTTGATTTGGACCTAAGGACCAGAGGAAGCTCCAGCCATGTTTTTCGGAATTATCATAAGTTTGGTCATGACAATTTTGTACATCCAACCCATGGGTTTCTAAAAATGTAAACAGAGAATCAGTTAATTTGTGAGTAGTATATTCAGCATTTTTCATGAGATCTACAAAGCGTTCTTGAGGTGAAAATTCATTGTTTACGTATAAAATGATAAAACTCAACTAGTCTTAATGCAAAATATCTGGAGTTGAGTCAACAATAAAATAAAATACTTGTTTCGGTTATCTCTATGATGATATCATTGGTGGAAAAACTTTGCTATAATCTTTATGAACTCTTCATAAGTAGATAATGACAGATAGCAAGTTCTTCCTTTTCCGGGATTTTCATACTTAGCAATCTGTCCTGCTAGAAATGAGTCATACTTTGCTGAGATATAAACACATAATAAAAATTTAATTGTGTACCGAGCCAAATACTTGATCATATCCCCGAAATGCTAAACCACGAGAAGCACACACCGCCAGTATCTAATCTCTTACTCTAACTGGGTAATCACTTGTTTGTCAATTATACATTCATTTCCTCTACTTTTTAATTCTAAAACACAATCACGATGAGTAGTAGAATTTTAATGCTCAGAAACCTGTTGGTTAACGTGCTTCCATCGATTGTTGCAAATTGAGATGATCCTCCAAACAGTTAACAAGGTGCACAAAAAATTGAACCCTAGCTTCATGACAACTAATCACGTTTTACCACATCTACATTTTACAGTTTCCTTTGAAATAAACTTTTTGAAAGGAGCCTATGCCTATGCGGATATTTACGGTTAAACTTGTTAACATCAACATTTTTAATTTAATTGTTGTATCAAATAGTTTCTAGTTTTATCATTAATATTCCAAAAAACCGGGTCAACAGTGGTTTTAAAAAAGTCTGCTTCAATTTTTTCAGAACGATTTGTATTATCTAAACCATTTTCTTTTAAATCATCAAAAGAATGCAAACTTACTGATTCTACATTTACACTTGCACTAGCTAGCTTAAAAATCAACAATTTCAGTAGCTTATACCTTTACTTTAGAAAGAAGATGCAACAGGTTCTGTTACCTTTTTGGCAAAATATGAGTCTAATTTTGCTGTCAGAATATGAACTTCACTTTCTTTTAGTTTTTTCTCTTCTTGCAGCTTTCTAGTTGCAAAGGCTTTCTTCTATCCATTTACACAATTATTTATAATTAAATAATGCAATTAATAAAAACTTATAGCTTATAAATGAGACAAATATTGTTATGCTATTTTAAATAAAGCATGATATTTTAGTACTAAAATTTATGAAAACTTTTAACATTAAATTATTAAACTAATATATAAATATATATTAAAAATAATATTTTTTAAAATAAAATACAAATAAATAAAGAACAAAAATATATTACTGGTGCAAAAATTCCCATCTGTTCAACATTTACCTTTAACCCCATAAATTTGCCACCCTGGACCTGGGCCCATGTGACCCATGCTTACATCTGGGACTGCACACAATGGTGGGTTTATTTAGATTAATTGTCTTGTAAAACGTATAAATGACCAGTTTGGAAGGTCGTTAGTAACAAAACATTACAATAACACATGCCATGAAACTTACATTACAATTTAGATTTAGCTAATTATTCATGTTTATTCTTTTATTTATTGTTCTATAGTTGTGTGCCCAGCTTATAGAAATAATACAAATTCTAATTGCTACATTTTTGAGAATAACGAATGTACTAATCTGCTGTAAATAAGATAATATTAAAAAATATACTATCATCTTATATTTAATTGGATTGTTCGATGGTTTTTTACTCATGAGTATTCAAACAAATTTTTCATATTCATAATATATTTTTTAAACTGTGTCTTACCAATTGTCTTGAATATACGAGTTTTCATGAGTGGAAACGATTATGGTAGAATTGAGAGGAAATGTACCCACATTTATATGAAGGAAGAGTGGTAAACAATTTATGATAAAATACGCTGGTTACAACCAGTTGAGATTCTAGCCCTGACCACCTGGTCATCATCAAGTCAAAAGTCCCGTTCTGTTTTTTTTAAATTTACTTGGCAGCGAAAAACTAGCTGTAATGGATATTTTATAAATTATTTTAGTTTTATATAAAGTATCAAATAATACCTATGCAAAGAAATTCTGAAAATATTATGTTTTGCTTAACAATGGTGTAATTAATTTCGCTGGCGTTTACCAAACTTTGCCACTAGATACCAGCACTGTATTTCCTTGCACGTTTGTTTGGGTTGATCTTATAGAACTGTCCCAGTAACTTCTTCTAAGGTCTGGCGTTTTATTCAAGTCTCTGAAGATGACCAGTAAAAGGGAACACATTTGAAAAAAGAAGTCTGATCAGTGAAAATTCATTAGTGATTTTATAGGTAAGATTATCTTTAGTAAATTAAATATAGTCATTTTCACCAACACGTTAACTAAGAGGATTAGGTTAATCATTACATTTTTTAAGTGTCGTACGTTGGAACAGATATTTTTACTTAATACAAGAGTAAAATAATATTAATGGTTAATTATTGTGTACCTATAACTGATTAGTGTAATAATCGCATGGATTAGTATTATAAGTATAATAAAGGTAACCGTTTTACGTACTTCTTTATCAAGTATAGAATAAGCCTAGTTTGACTAAGCCCTTATACTCCTTCAGAACTAATCATTTATGCCTTAGGCTTATATAGTAATTATTTTTATAGTTTATTAATGAATGTTATATTGATAATATAATCTAGCGAGATTAATATCGCGTTGTCTTACCGTTTTGAACAGGTAGGATCACAATAGTATATTAATAGAAAAAAAACCAGTGTTGTCAAATTCAATTTTAGTAACGTTCGAGCTATACGCTAATGTACTAACTATTACGCTAATGGCTTAAGGGATTAGGAAGGTTATAGTTCTATTTATTTGAAGTCCATTTTCCCTTTTTTACTGTGGATGTTGGGCTTACCAACTGTTGGATAAAGTATAAACATTAATAATACATGTATGCTACTTTCCAGCCAGCTTGTGTGGTAAATGTGAACTTGCACATTGGGCTGACCACCGATTCTGTATCGATGCCACTAGCGTAACAAAGAATTTGCCTCCCACTTCACTTTCGGCCTTGCGTTACGGAGTAGTTGTCTTCAAGCCACGGTAAATATGCCTTGATTTTCTTAAGAATGGACATTTGGAGTGCCTTTTAAAAAATACAAGCACATTTATTGCATTCATGCTATTTTTTTTATTGGTAAGGATTTATTATGTGTTCTGTCTTACGAAAGATCCATTTATTTTGTCAGTGAACTTAGACCGCCAATGCACCCTAGCCTCTGTCTCCTCCTTAAGCTTCCAGAATTTTCTTCTTTCATTCAAGTCATGGACTACATTTGAATCACCCGCCTCGGTGACGTAGTTGGCTAATGCGCTTGTCGTGTTGAACTCGACTGCTGAGGACGGGGAGATCGAGGTTCGAATCTCGGTCGGGTGAACTGGGGGAGGTTTTTCCTAAATGGTTTTCCACTCTCCCTCCACGCAAATGTGGGTTCACTTCCTCTAATTCAACCTTCACAATTCCTAATCCATTAGAGTAATTAGTACTTAAAAGCGTATAACCCGAACGGGTAGTAAGACGCGGTGCTAAATATTATTATTATTACATTTGAATCCTCCTTCTTAAGCTCCTCTTTCCCTCAACCTATCCTTCTATGACGCCGTGCAGAAGACAGTTCCTCCTAAGGATGTGTCTGACCCAGTTTGATTTGCATCAAAAAATCACATCCAAAGATATCTCCTCATCCACTCTTCTTAGGACTTCTTCATTTGTCACTCTTCCACCTGATTTTATCAAGTCATCTCCAGCACCACATTTCAAAGCCCTCCAAATATTTCTTTTCCATTTTCCTATGAATCCAAGTTTCTGCTCCGTGCAGCACGATGTTCCAAATGTAGCATTTAATCAGTTTCTTCCTCAGTCCCAAACTCAACTTGCTGGTTAGCAGTAGCCTCTTATTGTTGAAAGCTTCCTTGGCCATGGCGATCCATGAACTAATTTTCTTGGTGCAGTAGGAATCCTTTGTAAGATAACTTCTCAGGTAGGTACTTGAACTGTTTAATGTTTTCCAACGCCTGGTTTACAATTTTGATTTTCAGAGGCTCTTAATTTTTTGAAATCCCCATCACTTTTCCCTTCTCAATGTTGCTCTCCATACCATATCTTTTCGCTATCTCCACCAACCGATCCATAATTTCCTGAAAGTCTTCTTTATTTTTGACCAGCAATATTAAATCATCTGCGTATTGTATTGTTTTGATGATTGATCAGGTCCTAATCGGAAATTTCCTCGAAAGGGCCTCCCTGACTTCATACAAGTTGATTATACTGGCTGACAGCAGCATACATGTCTCACTCCTCTTCCTATCTCTACGCTTTTGGTGTTTCCATCATTCAACCTCACCTTCAGTTCCAGGTAGAGGTTTGTAATCAGCCTTCTGTCCTTACAGTTGATGCTGATATTCTTGAGTATTTCCATCAATTTCTTCCATATCACTCTATCGAACGTCTTTTGCCAGTGATTGAAACCAATGTAGACTTCTTCCTAGACTTCCAGCACTCTCTCATTATATAACAAAAGTGAGAGATGTAGGTAGATCACATAACTTGACGTATGGATACTTTTACAACTCTCAGATATGTCCATTCGTAGGGAAACTGGGCTATACATAAATCTACATTAAGCATTCACACAAAATACAAGTTGCGAGCTGATGTGTTTTGGGGATAGATTATTGAATAATTTATTTTATTAAAAGGTTCCACTGACTTTTTTTTAAAAATCATCGAAAAGATTTTTATAATGCATTTATAAAATATAATAATATTCTAAGAAGGTTTTGAGAACTACGTTTACTAACAATAAATAATGCTAGTAGATTATCATTTTTAAAAAAACTTCAAAACAATTCGTAAAATTAAAATAAAAGTAAAGAAACGGCAAACTATAATAATTTAACTACTAGTAGGGATTATTATTTAACAACAGAAAACAATATATATCCCGAAAAGTTTAATCGTTTTACTTTTGGTAATTATATTACTATAATTATTACTTCATCTTAATACACGTTCGGGTTATACGCACTTACGCTAATGTATGATTGGTAGGGTGATTTGAGATTAAATGGAGGACCTACAGTTTAATGTGGGATCCGAACCACGTTGGAGGCCTGGCATTCCCCACATTCACAAGTTATGATTACTACACGTGTTGTCAGAGGTGAAGGAAGCGTTTAGCAATCAGATAAATCTGTGCCAGGAACGAGTATTGAACCGTGGACTCCCAGCATGGAAGTCTGACACCTTACCCCTAGATTTCATGCTGTTTTACTTGTTGGAATATTGTTGCTTTTTAAAGTTTACATCTTGTGAATGTGTGGCTTGCCAGGCCTCCACAGTGGTTCGGATTCCACGTTAAACTGTAGGTCCTCCATTCCATCTCTACAATCACCCTACCATTACACATTAGCGTAAGTGCGTATAACCCGAGCGGGTAGTAAGACGCGGTGCTAATAATAATAATAATTTAAAGTTTAAAAGAAATACATGTACATTCACATAGAGATAAATGGGAAAACCACATTCAAAATAACATTTTGATAAAACGAACATTAAATGTACCAGGCCAGTATTTGATCCCCGACCATCCAGTAAACGGCACTCAATTGCAATGCACTAAAGTCCACTTGAACATCGTTGCCGGCCAGACGATGTTGTTCCCGTGGGAATGTTTACCTGTCTGACCAAGCGCTTTGTTTCATAATGTCTGACGCGTCTGAGTGGGAACATGCGTTATATTTATCAGATTATTTACGGTTAGCCCTCATAATGAGGTTATCTCGGGCCCTTATTCATTCTCAAGCGATGACACTTCATACCCGACCCTCTTTGAAATTATATTTCCTGGGTAGTCTTATCCCTCTTCCCCTCCTATCCTCTCGGCCCACTTGTGGGATTCATTGCCTTGCTGCGGAGAGCAACTTGCCGAGTTTCCTCAACGCTTCTGCCTCGAGCAAAGGATGGGATTATTTCCACGGAGCTCCGGATGTTACCTAATACAAACCGATACTAAATCTAATTGATTTATTGAATAATTCCTGTACTGAAGACCTACGGGCTGATTCGATACTCTCGGATTATAAATATACAGCAATAACAGATATATATTTTTTTATGTCTGGACTAGTATTGGGTAGAAAGGGGAAGGGAGTATTTCTATTGTGAAGTTGGTCTCGTCGATAGTACGCTGTACTCTGACCCACCGGGCAGTGGTTTGATCCCTGGCCAGCTGCGCAATTTGTTTTGTTCTCCCACATTGTGGTTTCCCAATCATTCTACAGGCAAATAATGGTGCATTTTCTTATAAATCCCCTTCAAAATATTCCCTTAAATTTGATATTGTTACTAATCAATAATAGCTCCGAAATATAATACCGATAATACAATAATGTAACATTTATTGATTAAATTACATTTGTATTACATAAGAAGTGTGAATGCATATACCCGTATGTGAATGCGTGCTTGTAGTAAGTTGGTTTTTAAATGGCTGTGTGGACTTGGGAGCTCTATTTACGCCACTGTTATGGATGAGTTGTTTAAACTTGACACACTTTATTCTATAACATATTAAGTTTGTCATTATCTAAACATATATCTTTCTTTGAATATTTGGACAACACAAGTGTTTCGAAGCTATAATATATGTGTGTGCGCTTTTCAACTTTTTTTTTCTATTGAGGGATTTTTTAGATGTTATATTATTATTATTAGCACCACGTCTCACTACCTGTTCGGGTTATACGCACTTACGCTAATGTGTAATGGTAGAGTGATTGTGAGATTGAAATGGAGGACCTACAGTTTAACGTGGAATCCGAACCACGGTGGAGACCTGGCATTCCTCACATTCACAAGATGTCTTGTCAGATAGATGCTATATCAATTTCCCTTAATTCATTATCACTGTCATACCCTTTTTTTAAATTTCGTTTATTTATTTTTTGATGGAATTCATATGAAACTTAGCAAAATATACGATTTACATCTTCATACACACGAATGATCCCGTGCTTGAATACAACTCTAGAGGTACAAGTCATGTTATCTGCAGCTATCACTTTTGATATTTGATGGATATTATTAATACTTATAAATTAAAACTAATAATATAGACCAATATGTTTTATCTGCTTTGGCCGATAATTTATTTTAATTTTATTTCTAAATGCAGTTGAGCTTTCAACCGTAAGTCAAGTCCACACTGGTCATACCTGAGTGACGCACATTATGAGAGGCGGCGTCGCTACTTGTATTACTCGTCCGTTCCAACTTATTCTATCCGTTATTGAATCAATGCATGCATGCGGGCAACTACCCAGCCTATTAGCAAACTGATGGAACTCATAAACAAAATTAACATTGACATTAATGGGGAGGATAATCATGTTTAAAACGGTGAATCTCCGTTCGAGCAGTGGGTATAATTGATCGACAGAGCCTTCCCCCTCCCCATTCGACTAATATCCACCCCTCACGATATATTATAGAGGGCTCTGCTCTCGGACGTGCGGTGAGGAAAAATAACGACGAGGGGGAGCGTTTCAGTGGTGAAAGATTGCTGTCATTTCTGAGGGTGGGAACAGGCGGACAAAGTTGATCATTATCTCCGCGTTTGTTATGCTACGTTCACACTGAATGCTCTGTGTTTGGAACTTGAGATCAGTTTTCACGTGTCATTAATACATAATAATATTTAGCACCGCGTCTTACTACCCGTTCGGGTTATACGCTTTAAGTACTAATTACTCTAATGGATTACGAATTGGGAAGGTTGAAATATGAGGAAGTGAACCCGCATTTGCGTGGAGGGAGAGTGAAAAACCATTTAGGAAAAACCACCCCCAGTTCACCCGACCGAGATTCGAAGCTCGATCTCCCCGTCCTCAGCAGCCGAGCTCAACACGAAACTAGCGCGTTAGCCAACTACGCCACCGAGGCGGGTAAAATTAATACAAAATGAACGTCAAAACACTCATTTCATTAGACCCGCCTAGGTGGTGTAGTTAGCTAACGCGTCAGTTTCGTGTTGAGCTAAAGTGCTGAGGACGGGGAGATTGAGATTCAAATTTCGCTTGGGTGAACTGGGTGGGATTTTTTATAAATGGTTTTCCACTCTCCCTCCACACAAATGTGGGTTCACATCTTCTAAATTCTACCTTTCCAATTCCTAACCCATTAACGTAAATAGTAGGCCTATTTAAGCGTATAACCCGAATGGGTGATAAAACGTGGTTCTAAATAAATAAAAAAACATTTCATAAGACTGAATCATTATTTAAAGCTTTCATTAAAAGTGAAAAAGAGTTGTACTTTTCTTCATTTTTAATGATCATTATTGGAAAATGAAATCAAAATTAATAGCGAGAGCATGTACTGTACAAGAAATACTGAATTCATTTTTTCTTTGAATGTAAAGATTTAGTGAGTTCATTTTTCTTTGATGTAAAAATTTATTTAAATTCAACGTTACACTGCGATCACTTGCAACCTTGTTTTGGATTTAATCCTCAATCATTTTTATCCAGTTTCGATTCGTGTTGACGTCTGGACACGCCAAACAGCTTTTAGTGAAATTTGTCCGTTGACGCGATTATCTACGCTTCATTTATTTAATACATTTTCTAACTCTTGCGATAACTACATACATATCTTACAAACCACAACTCGTATCTATTTTAAACGGCACCATTTCTATAACTGAAACGGTAGTTGATCAGTATCATCATGATAAATGATATGTGATCAAATTCCTTTCATTTTATTTTCATGATAAATGAATCATTGGAAATGATTAATTGAAAATGACACGTGAAAACTAACCTTTAGGTATGAGCCTAAGGTTTTAGACATAAGTAAAACATTATAAAGATCACATACTAAAACAAATGAAGGATACAGGAAAGATAAGGAGGGTATGTCACATTACACACACTTTCCAGGACATATATTTTATATCTCAAACCCCAATAAGGATCCCAGTAAATGCCTTTCTTAAAAAAGGTGATAAAGACCTCTTTTAACCATGATATAAAATGCATTAGAAAGGTTTCATGGTTGCCCAAAAGATGGAAATACTAGCTCAATTTGAGCTAAAACTGAACCTTTCTCCAATTCCTCCTTCATCCTTCAAAGGTTAACATCGATAAAACATTTTTTTCATATTGACGTTATAAATTTTAATATTTTTTCCAAGCACAGCGTCATACTACGCGTTTGGACTAAACACCTATCTATTAGTTACACTTACGGGATAGGAATTAGAAAGTCTTAATTTAGGATAAATTGACCCACATTTGCGTGGAGGGAGAGTAGAAAACCATTAGGAAAAAAAACTCAGTGTGTAATGATATAGAATTATATATTTCAATAATTTATTATTCACATATTTATTAAAAATTACGATATTTTAAATGAAAGCGGGTAGTAAGATTTATTTGTGTTAAGTTGCAAAGTATGGCTACATCCTTCTACGTCTCTGTTTAAAAAGACAACGCAGTTTTGTGGACAAAAACACACCTGGATGGTCACACCTTTTTTCTTTTAGGAAGCTTCGAGAAGGAAATGTCGCTTGATATACCCCTTCAGGGTACGCATCGTTTCACTCTCCTTCCTGTAGGCGGAGTCTGTGACATCTTAATCTGTGTTCTAAATTTCACGCGTCCAGTATTATCATGCATATAAACTAATAGTCTGGCTTTTATTAAAATCTACGAGTGAAATATCAGTAGCCCCATGGCTTCTTTGGTGCTGACTGACAGCTCACAGCTGACTTTTACAGTCAAAATTTAGGTATATACCTAAATTTTGACTGTCAGAAGTGACAGCTGACAAACACATGTTTTTGAAGATCATCTGGTTCGGCGTATGGATACGTAATTTGGTCTGGTAACTTTTTAAGGCTGTTAGTTAGCACCAAAGAAGCCATGAGGCTACTGTGGCAAAAAACTGTTTATCTGCTTGAAATAAAAATAACTATAAAACACTAGAATTTTAATTTATAAAATAATACATCATCCCTTTTTAATTATTATAATACAGAACAGCAAACTTGGACCCAATTCAATCGTTATATTAAATGTCACCCTAATGATGGCGTACAAACATTAATATATCAGGCTAGCTCTTTTAAACGTTACAAGTGCACCCGGCTTGGAATGAACTCCGATCACCCCTTCTTCGGCAGTCTGGTCCAACACGGGAGTGGCGTGTTAGACAATGTGGCCACCGAAGCTGGTTTTACTTTAATGGATACTGATATAACAATGTTTAAAAATAAAAAATGCATACATAAAAGGTATCTTTATTTTGTAATGGAAAGCTTTGGTGCAGGATAAGAGATTGAAGGGATTTTAAAATTTGTATGTTTGTCAAAATAGATATTTAGCGAAGGTAATATGTATTCTATGGGGACGTGTTTATGTTTGCCAGTATACATTATTATCGGGGAAAATAATTTATGCCCCCACCCCCTGTTTTTCGCACAAAGCCAATAGTACGAAAATAATTATATTAGCTATACACTTAATTTTATTTTATTTGTATAGTAGAAAATAAACTCATTGAACTCTATAAATGCGATATATTAATTGTAATTACACACTTATTTTTGACAGGGGCAGACACACAGGGGGACTCCTCAGATTATCTGCCCAGGCAGCAACTTCCCATAATAAGGTGCAAAGAGACAGCATGACGGCCAAATATCACCATTGTTTATCATGGGGAAACCATTTTCTTTGACAGAAACATGGAAGGAGGAATAGGAGCTAAATTTAGTAATAGTAATAATAAACTTAATACACATTTTTCAACCGTGAACTATATATTTATCTATCTATCTCTTTAATACCAAAGTGTATATTATTGTCAGACCCAATATCGACAAATTTTATGGATCTAAATTTACAAATGAGGTATTCAATAGATATGTGTTGACCTGAAGATATGCAGCCACTATTTAAATTACAACAATTTTTACCGGTAATTTAAAACATCACCCCCTCACCCGAGACGCATCTCCAAAACCATTTGGGTTGTGGGGCCCATCTTGGGGGGGGGGGGG
>CABEEJ010000956.1:0-14351 GCA_901482245.1 Timema douglasi | reverse complement strand
CCCCTCCAGACCTTACCTAAAAATATTCCCTTTCCCCAACCCCTTACTGCCACCCCCACCCCTTCCAGCCACCCCCTTTCTACCAGATGCATCTCCGGAGCCGCTGGGGCTATGGGACCCATCTTCAGGTGAGGGGAGCGGGGTACCTCTTAAGTCTTTATCTGAAAATATTTCCCCACCAAATTCCATTTGGCCCCTCTCACTCCTAGGCGCATCTACGGAAAAAATCCCCACTCATTTCCAGACTCCCCCCCACGCATCTCCGGATTGGCTGAGCCTTGGTGACCCATCTTCGGCTGAGGGCCAACTGTCAATAAATTAATTGCATTTTCGTTTACGTTTCTTTGTGCTTTATTAATTTGAGAAAAATATGTATTTTCTTTAGTTTAGACAAAGTCTTCATTAAACAAAATAATATATTTTTTAATTTTACCTAAGTATGGTGCAATTTGCGCGCTGTATTGCTGGATTTTAATAATTACTTTTTAAATATACAACTATCGGTTTGACCCGTTCTTCGCACGCGCTAGCCACCCCAGACTATATTAAATTAGGACGTTCAAAATCCAGCTGCCATCATTTTGATAGTTCCTAAGTGTACAATCCTGAGCCAACTATGGCAATCACAAACAATTATTTTGGAAATGAATAAATAACAAAATATTAACTAGTCCACAAACCGTGTGGACAAATGAAAGCAATTAATTAGCAACACCATTTTTACCTAAGCACGATAGTAATATGTTTTAAAAAAGTATCACATTTAATCAACGAGCATATATGAAATAATAGACTCGGTTATAAAAATATATTAAATATTGAGCAACATGATTTCCCAAAGTGAATAATGGTCCTCAATCTATTTAGCCAGAATTTATTTATTTTAGCTGTGATATCGCTCCTTGATGGCCGATAATTTATCCTTAGACTTTTAGTTACGCAGGGGCTTATTCACAATATGAGTAATAATATATCCGCTTTAAGGTAATCTTTAGTTTTTGTATTAGTTTATTTTTAGACGTTTTTTGCCTGACTTAACAAAGCTAAAGGTTTTCACTTCTTTAAGATAAAAAATATAGTTTAAGATATTTCCATTTATCAACTTCTGTTATTCCAAAAAGTAGATTTTACAATTATTTTGGAAATATGTCAATTCAACCAGTCTTTCCCCACTCTTATTCCTCCCTTCCTCTTCATTTCCCCCATTCGCAAATTGAAATTTTAAGACTATTTGTAACCCCAACCTTCCTATCACTGGAAAAACCAAATAGATGACATTGACGTTTATTCCACGTGCCCAATGATACAGAAGACAATATAATAAATCACCAACATGTAGTTTCCTAAAATGCATTCAAAATATTTGGTAAAAATTAAACTTAAATGAAATAATATTTTACAAAAAAGATATAGTGAAGTAAACCATTGTTAGTCAAGATCGAAAATATCTTTGAGTTTGAAGCTATATTTCCTATATAGTATATTTTATTATGATTATTCACTGTGACGTATTTTGCTAAATTATCATGTTTTGTTTGCCTTTTTATTTTGAGATTAAAATACGTTTTTCAGAATATAGATAAATTTATTGTTGTTTTAAAATTTATTTGTGGCACAGTTGGCCCAATTTTTTTCACCGCTGAGCTAGCCAGGGATTTGGCATCACGTTAAATACAACAATAAATTAGACGTAATGGTAGAACCGAGCGGAATGTGGTCTGTTGTCTCACTCTACCTTTGTAAAAATAACTCTGTAGTAGTCCGTAACCCCATCCTCCAACCGCAGGGTTCCACAGGACTTAGTACTCATGACGGAATGAACCCACCGTCTAAAATCCAATCATGTAAACAAAGGAATAAGCTTGAAACATTAGTACAACCTGTTCTCTTCCTTTACTTGTTTTTGTTTTTGTTGATCGTCTAAAAAAAAAGATTATTATTATTATTATTATTAGCACCGCGTCTTACTACCCGTTCGGGTTATACGCACTTACGCTAATGTGTAATGGTAGGGTGATTGTGAGATGAAATGGAGGACCTACAGTTTAACGTGGAATCCGAACCACGGTGGAGGCCTGGCGTTCCCCACATTCACAAGATGTCTTGTCAGAGGTGAAGGAAATGTTTGGTAATCAGATAAAAAAATAAGTAAATATAACTATATATTATACTGTTATTTTGTAAAATTACCGGTTAATGAATAAATTCAATGAAAGAAATGGCATTTTTAACAAATAAAATGATTTAGTTACATTTATAATGATTTGAAAAATTACCTAATGCAGTATGATGAAAGTATATTATATGAACTGTACTATCCACACTTACTAGTGACTTAAAAAATACCTAATGTATGTTGACAAAATTATAGAACAAAGATCCAAACAAACCTAGCCTAACCTAGTCTTACCTAACCTAACATAAACCAGCCAAAACTGCCCAAACTAACCTAGCCAAACCTAATATAAACATCTTAATGTGACTTATTAACATTGACCAGTGCTGGGAGTAATTTTGTAAACTCGCTGGTGATTTTGCAAAAACGTTCGGCGAGGATGTGAAATAGTAAATACATATTTATATTTCCCCACTGAACCAGTGGCTTTTTAAAGTCACCGGTGACTCTACAAACTCATCCCATTCAGCACATTCTCAGTAGCATACACACACACACACACACACACACACACACACACACTAAATGACTGGATGAAGCTTATATTTTGTAAACTGGATATATCTATACACTTGCCATCCTGTAATTGTATCAGTTTGTATGGATAAACTTTAGTATTCCCAACTGTATATGGTCCGTCACCTTAGCTCAGTCGGTAGCATATCTATTTACTGAGCTAAGGGTCCCGAGCTCGATTCCTGCATGGCAGGACAATTCGTAATTGATGAAATGTGGGTTTCCGCTTTCACAGTGATGAATTAACGGCTGGGGGCTGGGAGTTGTGTCTTTTCTAGAGGTCCGGCAGAAGAGAGCACAAGTATTTTTACAGTTTTTATAGCATTACATTTTTTTTGGCCGAATTAGATCAAATATCTCTCCAGTTGTAATCATAGAGTTTAGTTTTCTGCACATGCTAATATCAACAGATCTTGAATATCTGTCAAGGATGTCCTGGAATTTTGTCAACACTTTTTGAATAAAGAGAAAAAGTTTTGACAAAATTCCATAACACCTTTGGGAGATATTCAGGATCTGTTGATATTAGCATGTGCAGAAAATTAAACTTTATGTTGCTACTGGAGAGATATTTGATTTATTTTAGCAAAAAAAAAAGTCAATTCTTTAACAACTGTAAAAATACTTGTGCTCTCTTCTGCTGCACCTTAAGTCAATTTATAAGTCGTGGACTGATATAATTAGGCGGCTCAGAAAGAGCAGGTAAAATATCTCAGATAAATGAAAAGAAATGACACAGTATTATTATATGCAAAACAATTTTTTTTTCTAGCACCGCATTATACTACCAGTTTACGATAACCTTATTCACATTGAAATTCATTAATAGGGTAGAGATAAACAAGATATAACCCGCCTCGGTGGCGTAGTTGGCTAACGCGCTAGTCGTGTTGAGCTCGACTGCTGAGGACGGGGAGATCGAGGTTCGAATATCGGTCGGGTGAACTGAGTTTTTTCCGAAATGGTTTTCCACTCTCCCTCCACGCAAATGCGGGTTCACCTCCTCTAACTCAACCTTCCCAATTCCTAATCTATTAGCGTCATTAGTACTTAAAGCATATAACCCGAACAGGTAGTAAAACGTGGTGCTAAAAAATATATATATAGTTTGAGATACAATATACCCACGTTTGCGTTATTCACACTTACGCACTAACGTTACAGAATTTCTTATCTTATAGTGAACGTTTATATAAAACTACAGTTCTCCTCTTCATCCTGACTGGTGTTTTTTTAATATAATTAATTTACTGTAATTTTCTTTGTATTTTATTTATCTTTTAACTGAATGCTATGCTCGGGCCACACTCAGCGCTGTTGGGACTACAGAGGCAAAAATGTTTAACAACGTTGCAGTTAGAGATGAACATTTTCCGGGAAATTTTGAATCGGAAAATTTCCTGCAGTGGTGGCTTATAGTGGAGGGGTTAAAATTGTAGACGTGGCACCAAGAGCCTATTGTACTTCAAAATATAGTGTGTTAAGAAACGAATGGGTTATAAGAAGGAGGCAGGGAAGGTGTAGATAGGAAGCACGCGTGATAAGGGAAGGGGAGAAACAAATGTCCGGACAGCCTTAAAATTATTTAAACTAACTTATTAATGATAAAAAATTGACGTATGATTTATGAACGTAACGGTTCAACAAAAAAGGCTCGTATTCATTTGAATTTGTACTACTTTTTTTTTTAGCGTCGCGTCTTACTACCCGTTCGGATTGTACGCCTATGTACTATTACGTTAATGTGTTGGGGATGAGGAAGGTTTTAATTTAGAGGAATTGCACCCGTCAAAGTGGAAGACTATTAGGAAAAACCGCTCTCAGTACTACCGACTGGTATCGAACACCGATCTCCTGTCATTGACAGTCTAGTCCATTGTTAAAGTAGCGCGTTGGACCGTGTGGCCACCGAAGCTCGTTTTATGTTGTTTATAGTGTTAACGTCCTCAGGAGAAACTACCATACAGTACAGTTTTCAGAACAGTTTTTCCCATTCAGTTCCGCAGCATCCACCATAGCGGAAGTGCTAGTCGGCTCAATTTTTACAATATGTCTTGCCAAAAGAAGACAAATAAAACGTATTTAAGTGTACGTGACGCACAAGATAGTCTAGCTAGATATTGGCTTCTGAAAAAAACATTAATTCAGGGGTGTCCGTAAGAAACTCACGCGAACAGTGACGAAGATCAGTCATCATTGAACAAGAATAAAAGAGAACAATTTTTTTTAGCTCTGTGGTAAGTATTACTGCATCAATATGAAAAAACAACAACTTAGCAGCATGTGTGGAGAAGATGGAGGGAAGCATCCACACGCACCGACAGGTCTGTGCAGGTCGCCGATAAATATGCTGTCGACCCCAGTTCATAGTTGCAAAGTTTTCCAGTCCTTACGCAACGTCTTATCTCGATCTGCAACGTCTTGAACCCCGCAAGAAAAACGTTATACAAAACCCTGAGTGTGGACCGAGTGAGTCCCTCGTCTTTCAAAATGCCGACACAGCTAGCTGTTACATCCTATAGATGCGATAACAAACACTTTTATCATCTTAGACTCAACACCAACCTATTTTTAAGATTATACTCATCTATGGCATAGAGCCAAGGCTTTGTAGTTGAGACAATGCCCTATCAGCTTTGAGAAAATTTCCGTGAGAAATGAATTATTCGGAGTCTCCCATAAGCTGGGCCAAAGTGAATAATTAAAAACAATAATAAATAACCGCTATACACGTATAGCCCCGTCACCCTCCCTATGTGTTCCTCGATAGTAGGGACTGACTGACAGGTTTGGGAGGGAGATATGGAATCGAAAACACAATTTTGACCAGTGTGTTCCAAAGTATCCCGCATTATTAAAAACGTTGTTTTTTTAAGTTAAAGATATGGCTCACGCCAAAATAGAATTGAAATGTATTTATGTAATCCTGACGGGCACCCTAACTACTGACCTATAGGTTTTGATTTCGATTCCCGGCCGTACTATAGGTATTTTTTTTATGAAAGGAGAACTGTACCTATGGTCATCAAGGTATTATTATTATTATTATTATTATTATTATTATTATTATTATTATCACCGCGTCTTAGTACCCGTTTGGGTTAATGTTAGAGTGATTGTGAGATGAAATTGACGACCGACAGTTTAACGTGGGATCCGAACCACTGTGGAGGCCTGGCATTCCACACATTCATAAGTTGTGATTGATACAAGTCTTGTCAGAGGTGAAGGAAAGGTTTGGCAATCAGATAAATCTGTTCCGGGACCGAGGATTGAACTCCGGACCCCCCAGCACAGAAGTCTGACACCTTACCCCTAGACCACCAAGTGACCAAGGTCTTGTTAATTAGGCTTTAAAGTTAGGTTTTAAGATATCCATTGGCTCCACACCTTCATAATCACGTCATCTCATTGAGGTTATGACGTGTAGAAAGCCTCCAAGGGATATCTTGGGCAGCGTTTTGTTCCCACAGAGCGGATATAAATCAAAGTAAATGGCTTGATACATGATATATCTAGCCTTCCTCAAACAAATAGTCATTTTTAACAAGGTCACAACATGATTTATAAAGATTATTGAATATACTCCATTAGGAGGACCCTTTAAATAATTTGAGCCCTTAACTTATTGTTTGGTTGTTATTTTAATTGCAATAATTAAATGTGTTCATAGATAAATCGAAGTATTCAATGGATGCTTAAATTTTCTAAAGACGCTTGATTTGTGATTGTCGACGGTACTAAATCTTGTCCAACTGATTCTGGAAGCAAATTTAGTTCAGTGCGAATGCTCATTCAATTCCGCAATAGGTACCATGATTGTTATTCCATGATAGTCTCCATCTCTTCTTTCCTGCCACAGTGAAANGGGGGGGGGGGGGGGGGGGGCACTAGAGGGACCTCGTTTATATCCAGTGTTTTCTGCTCTATTTTCTAGGTAAACGCTTACAACAAGATGCTGAGTAAAAATAACTTAAAATAAACACCTTGATGGCGTAGTCAAACCAAAGATAGTCCCTGTTTCACAAGTCTTTGTGAACCTAAGAATTTGTTGACTTTTTTTTTTGTCCCAATTTTTTTCATTTTTGTCTGTGTGAACAAACAGAATCTCATTCCCTGTGGCTGTTCGCGGTGAGCATTCCAGGCGCTTCATATTCATACGTAACAACCATTTCGTGAAATGTTACCGGAGGGTTGTTTGTTTACCCGCTCACGGTCTTTCTGATTTCAACTCTTTGTTTTCATCAATTTTCTATCCCTCTCTGTCCGCAACCCTCTCCACCACTTCTTATGCTCATAAAATGTGCAGAAAACCACCCTTTTCTGTAGGATCACGATTACTTTTAAAGGTTTTTTTTTTTAGGTTTTCGTGTGAAACCGCAAACTTTTCCCCGTGTTCTTTCAACCATTTACTCTCTCCGATCCTCGTTTAAAAAGAAAAGCGCATTCATTTGAGGATTTTTTATTTCACGTTTCTTTTTGGTCCACACAAAAGGATGTCATCCAAAACATTTTTTATGGCTTTTATTATTGTAGTAAAACGCTCATAATCATGCCAGTCAAAACTGAATAGGACCGCTCAAGTTCGGGCACATGTTTAACCCGTGTCTTAAGTAAATATTTGTGAAATTTTGAGGGTGATTTTCCCTAAATAGGTTCCCACTCTCCCTCCACGTAAATTCTGATACAATTATTTTAAATTCTACCCCCTTCAACCCCACCCCATCAGTGTAAATATTAGAGTTATTTGTAATAAAACCGTGTCTTATTACTAGTTCAGGTTATGCGCGTATGTGCTAATACGTTAGGAATGATACAGTTGGAATTTTAGATCAAGTGTATCCATATTTGTATGGAGGGAGGGAAAAAACATTTATATAAAACTTTCTCAGTACATCCGACAGATTCGAACCTTGATCTTCCCGTCATTGGCAGTCCAGTCTATTGCGAGAGTGACGCCACTAAGCCATTCGACCATCGAAACGGGTAAAACCATTTTTGTTGCTGGACGGACATTAAGACGTAGTGCATAAAAACCCATAAGATAACAATTTAGTGTTCTGTGTTGAAATTTTTTATTATGTTGCGTTACGAATGGTCTTAGTCCTCTTTCCTCTACCCCTTCCTGTTTGCAACAGCACCGAAATAAATGCTCATCCCAGGGGAAACTTGAGAATCATGTCATATATCGCGTCTTGGACTCCTCCCCGGTTGACTATCAATCATGTGCCACGGGGGCGCCACTGTGTCGCACTCCGCGGTCCGTCTGTCAAGCGGCCGTCACCTCTAGAGTTCAGACACCTTGTGCGCCCTTGCAAAGCGCTTGATTCACCTGACTGCTTCACTTTCTACTCCGTTTACCCTGAGAATTAGCAGGCTCACCTTGACTTATACCACTATGTTATTATTATTAGCACCGCGTCTTACTACTCGTTCGGGTTATACGCACTTACGCTAATGTGTAATGGTAGGGTGATTGTGAGATGAAATGGAGGACCTACAGTTTAACGTGGAATCCGAACCACGGTAGAGGCCTGGCTTTCCCCACATTCACAAGATGTCTTGTCAGAGGTGAAGGAAGGGTTTGGTAATAAGATAAATCTGTGTCTTGACCGAGGATTGAACCCCGGCCGCCAGCACAGAAGTCTGACACCTTACCCCTAGACCGCCAGGTCACCTTATACCACTATGGTATAGCTTATAAGATAAGAATGCATTATAATCTGCCCAGCTAAGACTGTCATTTTTAATGGCTAACAGCGTGTACTGTACAGATGTTTTGTGGAATATTGACACAAAAGTGGACATTGGTGCCTAAAACGCGAGGTATATATTGTCAAAAAGCTCCCTTTTAATTTATTGTTGCCATTTATTTGAGGTATTTAACGTGCACTTTCTGAACCGACTGATTATATCAGCACACGACTTATAAACTAGCTTGAATCTAGAACAGACACAACATCCAGCCTCCAGCCTAATTCATCAGTGTGAAAGGGGAAACACACATTTCACCTATGATATATTTTTTGGCCATGTCAGGAATCGAACTTTGGACCCTTAGATCAGTAGACTGACACGTTAAAGACTGAGCTGAGGTGTCGAAAATCTTCCTCAGAAGCTAAATAAATAGTTACACAAATTAAACAAGGAAATAAATAGAAACCCGTATCGTTGGGCATGTAGACTAAATGTCGGGCTCACGCTGGTGACACAAAGGTTAGGGTTAGAATATCGGGCGGGTGTATTGAGGGTAGTTTTTATAAAAGGTCTTACACTCTCCCTTCCAGCAAATGCTGTTACACTTCCTATAAATTCTACCATCCTCATTACTACCCCATAAGCGTAATTAAAATACCTATAGCATGTGACGGCTTGCATGGGAAAAGTAAAATAAAAAGATGAATTAAGGCATGGAAAAGGGGATAACTAAGAGATGGTAGGAAAGTAAACCAGACAAATGAGTGGTGAAAAGATAAATACCAACATTCCTCCCGCACTTGAATATCTTCTTAGTGGTACTCTTAATCAGTCAGATACCTAATACAGTTCTCAAGGGGTTACATAACACTCAACAAACACTTACCGCCCTCCGAAGATAAGGTTATGCATTCTTCAAGGGACCTTGTTTGTGTCCAAGGGGTTACATAACATTCAACAAACACTTACCGCCCTCCGAAGATAGGGTTATGCATTCTTCAAGGGACCTTGTTTGTGTCCAAGGGGTTACATAACACTCAACAAACACTTACCACCCTCCGAAGATAAGGTTATGCATTCTTCAAGGGACCTTGTTTGTGTCCAAGGGGTTACATAACACTCAACACTCACCTACCGCCCTCCGAAGATAAGGTTATGCATTCTTCAAGGGACCTTGTTTGTGTCCAAGGGGTTACATAACACTCAACAAACACTTACCACCCTCCGAAGATAAGGTTATGCATTCTTCAAGGGACCTTGTTTGTGTCCAAGGGGTTACATAACACTCAACACTCACCTACCGCCCTCCGAAGATAAGGTTATGAATTCTTCAAGGGACCTTGTTTGTGTCCAAGGGGTTACATAACACTCAACACTCACCTACCGCCCTCCGAAGATAAGGATATGAATTCTTCAAGGGACCTTGTTTGTGTCCAAGGGGCTACATAACACTCAACAAACACTTACTACCCTCCGAAGATAAGGTTATGAATTCTTCAAGGGACCTTGTTTGTGTCCAAGGGGCTACATAACACACAACAAACACTTACCACCCTCCGAAGATAAGGTTATGAATTCTTCAAGGGACCTTGTTTGTGTCCAAGGGGTATGCACGCCTTAGTGCCAGTATACTAGCCCTTCAGATGGTTAGTGTCGCCCAGTCGCACCATACGGGAGAAAACACTTGTATTAGGGAAGTTCTTAAAGTGCGGTAGTTTCCATTTGCTTCCCACGTTGAATTTATATAATAAGGTTAGAAAGAGCCTACACATTTTGCCGGAAATATATATTGCACATGGCACAATCGTTATGGAACCGACGGTTTCCTCTACGAAAAGAAGTTGTTCTACGGATTTTAATCACCAGGTAAAAATCCGTCGGCGTTGGCTGGGATTTCAACCATGAACATCTGGTTCTGAGGTGAACACTTTACCATAAGACCATCGGGCCGCCAAACACGCTTTAGTTAAGCGACTCTGGTTTAAAATACACGTTAGTATTGATCGTTTATTTGTATTATATTTGTATGTTGATAAAAGGCTTGTCCTTCTTTATTTGAAGATTAAAAAAATTACTGTTCTTGTACGATTTAATTATTGAACTATATAGAAAATACAAATCAATTTTACCGGTTGCTCTCTATGGGTGTGAAACGTGGTCTCTTACCTTACATAACGAAAATAAACTTAGGGTGTTCGAAAACAAGGTACTTAGAAAGATGTTTAGTCCAAAAAGGAACGAGGCTTGGAATTATTACATAATTATGAGTTACTTACCCTGTACTCATCACAATACATTGTTGGGATAGTAAAGTATCGCAGATTACGGTGGGTAGACATGCAGTGCGAATGGAACCATGTTCAGGCTATTGAATGGTAAACCCAATAGTAAGAGACCATTTGAAAGACCTAGACGCAGATGGAAGGATACCATTATAATGAACCTAAAAAAGATATGGTGTAATGAGGTGGGCTCAAGATAGGGATAGGGTGTAATTAGGTGGACTGGATATAACTAGCTCAAGATAAAGTGTAAAGAGTTGGACTGGATAGAACTAGATCAATATAAGGTGTAATGAGGTGGACTGGACAGAACTAGCTCTATATAGAGTGTAATGAGGTGGACTGGACAGAACTAGCTCAATATAGAGTGTAATGAGGTGGACTGGATAGAACTAGCGCAAGATAGAGTGTAATTAGGTGGACTGGATAGAACTGGCTCAAGATAGGGTGTAATGAGGTGGACTGGATAGAACTAGCTCAAGATAGGGATGGGTTGGGTACTTTAGTAAGTGTGGAAACGAACTTTCGAATTCCTAGTGCCACAGAGTAAGTAACAAGAAAAGCATCGAGTAATATATTTTTTTAACACGCCCATCCCTAGAGAGGATACTTCAAATGTAAGTTGAGAGAATTAAATAAATCATATTGTTACCACAAATGTGTCGTGCTTACTTGGGGGTTGTAAACACATCCTTCCCATCTTCGTATATCTCCGTCAAAAATATATAATCCTTTTAAACCTGTTAAAATCCGAGGTTAGCAATTATTTCAAACCTAGTCTTGCTTGGCTAAGACTTAAAGAAAGACGAACTCTACACTCGATGACAATTATAAAGAAACTATTGACTTCCAACTCCCCACACTACCTTTCTTCACGCATTCGCTCACTCAACCCTAATAATAATTTCAACATTCGATCACAAGAAAACTCAATTTTATTCATTCCTCTTCATAATTCCAATCATTACTCAAATTCTTTCACTGTTTCAGCTTCTCTTTAATGAAATACGCTAACCAACGATGTAAAGAAATTATAATTGAATGGTTTCAAGCGAAAAGTCGCAAATAAGCTGCGTGTGGAAGCTCATTCTTGAGATTGAGAGGGGTGAGACGTAATCCCACCTTTGTGTGTGTGTGTGTGTGTGTGTGTGTGCGTGCGCGCGCGCGCGAGCGTGGTACGTAATCCTAGTGTATTTTAGCTCTAGTTTTTTTAAATACTTTTTGAGTGTTTTTATACATATTATTTTGTTAAACTTCAGTTTAATTGTATTGGTTAAGTGTAAGAAAAGGCAGTAGCCTTAACTTCGCCATTAAAGTTGATTATTATTATTATTAGTCAGAGTTTTTGATTATTAGTTCGAATTTATTCTTAATCGAATGACTTTAAAAGTATTAATAAAAATCCAAATCGAACATTTTATAGTGAGAAATTTTGGAATCGAATTCTAATATGTCTTTATAATTAAATCATTTTGAACAACTATACAAATGTGAATACGTACATACATTTTATCTCAAATGCTCTGATGAAATTGTTGATTACGTTTTGATCACACATCTATAAAAAAGTTATTAACAAATTTCGAGTTGTAGATTAAAATTGAATTTGGTCTATTGCGAATGTGTAATATAATTGAATTTGAAATATGGATTCCGATTTGAATTTTTGAAATATGCAAATTTGAAATTTCGAACAAAATATGAATATTATCCAGATTCAAGTTAAGATTTGAAATTTCAGAACTTTGTACATACGATGCTACTCACTAGAACGGCCTTCAAACAAGCGGATGACAAGTAGCGAACCAGAACTTCATACTTTTCACAAGTGCCTTTCTAGTTCACCGTCCTTTCGGTTATACACAAGAGCTCGCTGATGTTAATTCCCTCCTCAACAAGCTTATGAAAAATCCACTAGATGGCGGAGGTTGCTTGTCAAGCATTTTGTTATGAATCACACGCCTCGGTGGCGTAGTTAGCTAACGCGCTAGTCGTGCCGAGGACGGGGAGATCGAGGTTCGAATCTCGGTCGGGTTAACCGAGTTGACATTTTCTAAATGGTTGTTCACTTCCTCTCAATTCAACCTTCCCAATTCCTAGCCCAGTAGCGTAATTGGTACTTAAGCGTATAGCCCGAACGTTTAGTAAGACTCGGTGATAAACAAATGTTATAAATCGAAAACGAGGAAGCACGTTGACGTTTAGCAGATGTGAGCTGTAGTATTAAACCCGGGAATCTCGAATATCAGTTGAGCGTACTGAGATTTCCTCCACTCCCAGTGACATCTTTTATTTAAGTAAAACTTTGTGCAGTTCCTTAAATTTTGACCTTCTCATGCTTTGTCTTTAAATTAGTTTAAGTTGAGGATTGCTGCCGTTAAGAGCCAGAAAGGCGTGTTGTGCTAAAGGCCCTTTTATGCAAGCGTCTCGTGACGCGTGACAAGATGACGCGCGTTCTCTAAATACACAGGAGACGATGTTTTTATACTCTGTCGCGCGTCATATATGTCGTTGCTATCTGAAAGTGTGTCGTCGTAACCTGGAGATCGCCACGTCAAAAATTACGCACGACGATCCAAGATATATTATACTCAATGGGGTATTTTATACTAGTGTCAACTTTTGTGTCGCTGTGTTGGCGCGACTGCAGGGTAACCAACCTCCACGCCACTTGTGTTGGAACCTCAGTGTGTCTTAGTACTTCTGTAGTAGATAGTGAATTTCTCTTTGTGATCTGGTATTTATTGTCTATTGCTTTATTTGTTCCTGAAATGGCAACAATATGAGGAGGATAACACACGAGTGGTAGGAAAGAAGAGACTGACCAACTCTGGCCTCTGTTATTTATTTCCTCCCATGACGCATGACGTATGTTGCGTGTATAGAAACAAACGACCAGGAGGTGCGTCACGATTGTCGTGCGTCAAGAAACTCCCGTCTAAAAGGGCCCTAAAGCACACACAACCGCTACCATAACAGACCCGTAACCAATTTAATTTGACAATAGAAGGTGGGGTGAGGGGAGGGGCCGCAGCCCGGATCGCCTTCAATCTCACTTGTCATTCTATAGAACTTTACCAGTAAAATGTTTTGAATAAATTTTAGAGCGACCGTCTGCACCCATCACAACAACAATCCACTAGTTCCTTATATAATTTTCCTGCTTATTAAAAAAAAAGTTATAATGCTTTTTTCCCTCCCTATGCATTAAAAATATGGTTTCCTCTTCCAAATAATATTTATTTTTACTATCTTACAGTATTTTATTTTCGATTTAGTATCACAATACTAACATAAATGCATATAAAACATGACGGATTGTAATAAATAAGTTTGTAAATAGGGAAAATCCTTTAGACACACCGTGAAATAATGGATCTGTGGGGTATGATGGGTGACAGGTAATAAATAAATAAATTCTTCATTAATCTCATTTTATTTGAAAATAATTTCAATGTTAATGTAACTCTTCATTTAAAATGAAATGTGTCTAGTTCTTACATATTATGTTTTCATATGAGAGCTCATGTGTGGAAGTGGAGCTGAGGGGGTGGAGAAGGCTCGACACCAGCTCAGAACAAAATCATTTAAAT
This sequence comes from Timema douglasi, assembly GCA_901482245.1. Lineage (NCBI taxonomy): Eukaryota > Metazoa > Arthropoda > Insecta > Phasmatodea > Timematidae > Timema > Timema douglasi. Next base: position 87 of record CABEEJ010000956.1, on the reverse strand, counting down.
ATTTTTCCCCATGTAACTTTAAGTAAATAATAGCTAAAATGGATATTTTTGTAATAGTTTAAACAGTCTCAGTATGTTATGTTTGGA
>CABEEJ010000955.1:171404-196057 GCA_901482245.1 Timema douglasi | reverse complement strand
TTGCTTTTTTTTATTTCTTGCCCTCTTTACTTTATTGTACATGTGCCCCTGCCCTTGTCCAGTAGAGGAGAAGGGGGGTGGTACAGACTTAGTCATCCTTCTCATTCTTGGGTTGGCACCTCCCTTGACAGCCTCTCCAAGGATAGAAACGTCTGAGGGAGAAGAACCATAGTCTGCCTCCCTACCTTCCAGAACGATTACACTCCAAATCATGCCAAACTTTTGAAAGAGAGGAAAACGAGGGAGTATCAAAAAGCGTTAACCTCCTTCCAAAGCCTTCGATGCCGTTCAAAGCTACGTCTCCAACACCGATTCTATCTTCCCCCGCCCAGGATTCATTCTTACAGTTCCCACTAGGTCTATCACCAACCCCCGCACCAGAATCCTTCAGTTCGTCCAATGGTTCCGCCAAGAGTAACCGTTTTGAAACACCATCTTACAGATACAAGACCCATTTCAACGCCTCTAGCCAGCAATCCCTCAATGTCACAACACATTTGTGAATTCACCCCTGTCCCTCCTACTCAGCAAGACTATCAGGACTGACTTATCTTACATCACAACTTAGTGCTAATCTGGCTTCAAACCCTCAACTGAATTCAACCTTTCACCAAGCCGACGGAGTAGAGTGTAGCATGCTCCAATACTTTCTGCAACTTTCCTAACAAATGTCACAAATTCATTGAAAAACTGCCAAAATGGTTTGAATTTCCTGGAAGAGAAGATGTTAGCTAAAGAAGTGCCGTCATACATACCCCAGGAAAAGTATATTCTACATCAAACTTTCTGGGATGATAACTACGTCAGATTTATTGCATGCTCTCATCTCACCATTAACAGACAGACAAGGAGGTAACACTGGTTTCAAAACTCAAACAAGTGGTCTATATCCATTTTACGGCTTTGGGTTGCAATGAAAAGCTTGGAGAATAAAGGGATGTCATTCTAAAGAGTACTCAATATTTTCGCTTCTCCATTTACAATATCTATCTCGTTTGAGAAAATCTTAAATGGGTTTTATTCATAGGAGAAAGTACAATATTCAGGGATCATTCTGTGAGATGCTCTTAAATGAACAACCCAAACCATTTCAAACATTATGATTCAGATGTACATAATGCTTTTTCACGTCCCTCTCGAATAAAAATGTGAGAATCGGTAATGATATATTTAAAATGCTCCTGAAATGGGCTGCAAGAGTAAAGAAGGAACTCCTTCATATCTGATGTCTACACCACACATTTTTGTTGCTAAGCCTCATAAGGTTCATGGTAACGAAACTCTTGAATATCAAATTATTCGTTAAACTCTCTGATAAGTTGTGCTACCTAAGGTCTAGCAAATAGTTCAACATGGCAGTGCAGCTGAATCTTGCAGGAGACCAGCTCCACCACTGTCCTATATTTCAACATTGCAGTTGCAGCTGAATCTTGCAGGAGACCAGCTCCACCACTGTCCTATAGTTCAACATTGCAGTGCAGCTGAATCTTGCAGGAGACCAGCTCTACCACTGTCCTATAGTTCAACATTGGAGTGCAGCTGAATCTTGCAGGAGACCAGCTCCACCACTGTCCTATATTTCAACATTGCAGTGCAGCTGAATCTTGCAGGAGACCAACTCCACCACTGTCCTATATTTCAACATTGCAGTGCAGCTGAATCTTGCAGGAGACCAGCTCCACCACTGTCCTATAGTTCAACATTGCAGTGCAGCTGAATCTTGCAGGAGACCAACTCCACCACTGTCCTATATTTCAACATTGCAGTGCAGCTGAATCTTGCAGGAGACCAGCTCCACCACTGTCCTATAGTTCAACATTTTGCTCCTCATGAGCTTGGTAAATTGCCACAGCAGAGAAATGGCTATGTATTTTTCTAACAACCAAGTTGCCGAAATTAAACTGTTAGTAAATTAAAGGGCTTTGGTCTGGCAGGTCTTTGAGATCCTATGTGTGAGCGCATATCCAACCATCATTGTGGAAATGGTTGAAAAGGAAGCACCAAGGTACAGTTTTTAAGCATTATTTGAACAATGGGTGGTTACCTCCTTGGCAATTAGATCTAACAAAAACCAAGAGAACAGCTATTAGATTCAGTACATGGAGACAAAAGTATTAATCATGCCATTCCCTTACGGGGCAAGCAAAACACTGTGCAAAAAAAAGGGAAAAAAAAACTGCGTGCTTAATCCATCCTCACTAAATTTCTCCACACTTCCTTATCCTTGAATACTACCTTCGCTTCAAATGCATCCATACATCGAATCATACATGCTCTTTTGTTCTTGAGACTCTTAATGTTTCGCTTTTTCACAAATTCGTCTACAGCATTTAACCACGACTTACATGGTCTACTCTTTCCTTTCGATCTACATAAGTACTGTACCCTAATATATTTGTTTCGTCACTCGATTCACACTGATCCTCTCAACACACCCAAACCAACGTAAGAAGCTTCTTTCCCACTAACCTATTGAATTTCCTTTCAAACCGCACTTCTTCAGCAATCATTCAATATTGACTCTGTCCATATGAGTTTTTACACATACATTTCTTAGATATCTCATTCCAACAACATTCACTTTGCTCTTGTTATATTCCTGTCAAACCCACGCTTCCCATCAGTAAAAGAATGTTATATTCTGCCATCTTTGCCTCTTTCAATATTATTCCATTATTTTCATGAGTCCACATACATCCAACAATTCTTCAATATACATTCCCCCATCTTGTGAATTACCCATCCATTCTTACATTTTTACACAACATTCTGCCCAGATACACAAAATCATTTACTTGTGTGGTTCAGTTTTCTATCTATACTAAACTTACAATCATTTCCTCATCTGTCTTTATCAAAAACTACTACACTAGTTTTGGAGACATTTATCCAAATATCGAATCTGCCTATCACCACATTTAAATTATTTAATACATCCTGGAAGTCATTTTCACTCTCAGCCATTAATATGGCATCATCTCACGTTCACATTGTCCATTTGTACACCAACTGCGTACTCACAAGTATCCCTCATACATTTATCCATAAAAAAAAAGAAGAATCTTGTCTAACACCCTCTTCAAAGCCAAACCATTCTCTTAAAGTTCCATTCACCATAACTAACAACTACTATCCATATTAGTATGCACATTCATTTATTTGGCAACATAAAGTCATCCCGAGTCTAAGATGGCTGCGTTATTTGATATCTCGTGATCTTAATTGATCACATGTATATAGCTGACGATTTACTACATCCATCACAGACTCTGCCTTAAAATATTATGTAAGAAATACACAGGACGATTCCTGGATAGCTCAGCAGTTAGAGCATTGGCGTAGTAAGCCAAAGATTGTGGGTTCAATTCCTGTGTCCAGATCACTTTATATCCCAATCATGTACAGGGACTGTTTCTACTGAGGTCAGATATGTTTCATTTAGCAGGGAATAAGAGCAGCAGAAACTTGAAAACATGTTCTGGCTTTAGTCACACTTACAACCAATGAGTATCCTAAATAAACCATCAAAACAACTTGAGTTGATGACCAACGTTGTTCATTTTAGTCAATGGCGCGAGTAGTAGTTTTAAAATGCTGTCATAATTTTAACTTTAACAGAATACCACCACTGTTAATCTGGCATTATTTTAAAGGTCACCGTCATGCTCAGGATTACCTAATTAGGGCTGAATTATGTGTTACATGATAATAAAGCCAGTTTAAATTTTAAATTTATAAATTGGACAATATTTCTAAAATAATTTTAAATAGGGGTCACTTTTAACATTAAAAACTAGTTGGAGATGAAGTTTTACTTAACATTGTACGATTAGACTCTATTTTGTTTAAATAGTCACCGTTAAGAATCATAATGGTCATTTTTTGTTTGTATCCGTTCTAAAAGGTATCCTTGATGCCTGCCTGCATAGAAACGTGCAGTATTGCTTTAGTGTTTGTCTCCTACCCCTTGCACAGATTTGTCTGTTCTGTGTACTACTTGATTCTTTGCCAAGCAGTTGATGCCTAGGTACTTGAACTTGCTGACAGACTTTATTAGATCTAAGGCTCATTTAGTGAATAATTCCACAACAATCGCAAATATTGGGTCGGATTTAACAGATCCCCCATACCAACAATGATCATGAAGATTCTATTGTGAGTTAATTGTAAAACTTAAATAACATTTCTACAAAAGTCTTTACATTAAATATTAACAAGAGATTTAAGCTTAACGAATGTTTATATAGAGAAAGTGGTAAAAGAATGAACAGACCGGAACTTGGTGTAGCTTCAACGTACGGTAGCGCTCCACAATCTCACTGTAAGTTAGTTCAGCGCTCACTGCCATCTTTTGGATCGTAGTGATGGTCTGCAGGACCAACTTGAACGACTCCAAGGTCGTGATGGGCCCCTTGACTTCCTCTCTCAATTGCTGGAAGAAACAAAGTAACAAGACTCGTATTAACTTGCGTCGACAGTTTCTTTGTGAAATACGCGTTGCTCAAAGGTGGCAATTGGAAACCTAAGCATTAAAAAGTGTAATTTCAAGGCCATAGTATGGAGTGGCAGCACTGAGTTTACGCCATCTTTTAGCTCTTTCCGTGGCTTTAGTCAAAATGACACAATTGTCGGGCAGCTTGCGTTTGCCGTTAAACAATTTTATAAATATAATTATTGTGTGGCGGCCTCAAGACAAGAATGTCATCTTCACTTCAATATTAGTTGTTATGATCCAGTACCAACAGTTCAAGGAATCACAGAATTTGTTGAGAGCTTTGTAGCAAAGGTTTCACCCATTCTCTTAAAATGAAGCCATCAGATCCAGACAGAACTGTTTCTACACCAGAAAACATTTAAGCCTTAGACTCAAATTTACAAACTGCTATGTGTATGACATGCATTATCCTTTAAGTTATCTACCATAATTTTAATAGAATACTGACCAAAGATATAAATTTTCAACATAATAGGATCTAGATAGTCCAATGATTAAAGCCCGTTGATTTTGACAGTAGAGCTACTTTCTTTAAAATATGTCTACTAAAAAGGAATCAGAAGAAATTTTCATATGAGATCTTAAGAATGTCTGATGAAGTGCATTTTATCCTAAATTATTTTGTGATCAAGCAAAATTTTCTTTACTGGCTTGAAGAAAACCCAGTGGCCTTTAGACTTAGTGAACATCAGACACAGTACCGGAATAACTGTCACGCTTCAGTCTGGTTGTAGTTGTGGTAGTCCTCTGCGCCTCCATTACGTAGGTTCGTCCACAATGTGCAATATTGCGATGGAGAATCTTACCCAGCAGTTTAAGAAACAAGCCATTCTGTCCACACGAGGACGAAACTGAAAGATGAGCTGTAGGAGAGATTGCTACCAAACCAAATCACTTGACTGGTAAAGGGTTTATTGTCAGCCCCATTAACCACCTTTATTATGGGTCAAAATTATTGACAAATGATATACGCTGTGTTTTATCTGTGTAAGCAATAAATTTTACTGGAAGTCAAAAACGTCCCCCCCTCCACTCCCCCCAGTTATTACATTGGCTTACAATAAGTTTTGCAATGAATTTCAAGTAACCTTTTAATTTGAAACAGTATAACACAAGTAATGAAAATTATTAAATAGGGATTTTATAAGCTTATATTTAATATACCCACATTTGCGTGGAGGGAGAGTGGAATTCTTTAAGGGATACACTCCCTCTATTACACCTGGCCGATATTCAATTTACAAAACCTCTTCCTACTTTCCATGTGTCCAATGTGCGGCGGTCCTTACACAGTGATAAAGTAACAGTTTGGTGTGCCGTATCCTCAATGGGGGTGATTGGACCGTATGTTTTTAAGGAAATGCTAGTCAGGTGTTTACTGTAACTTTCGGACAATATACAAACAAAATAGAGAATTTTCTGAATAAGGCAGTGTAAACCAGTCCAGTCATTTTAACAAGACAATGCTAGACCTCATACAGAAATAATATTGATGACTATTGTATGATGTGCCAGTCATGTTAAAAAATAGGATTTTTCAAAAAGTGTCATACAATTAAAATAATTTGCAGACGTATTCACTCTAACTTTCTGATAGATATAATACAATTCCCACTTATGCCAAATTTTGTGATAAAGGTGCCATCTTGAAAAATGATTACCAAAATTTGATTTTTGGCCATATATTTTAAAACCTAAAATCTTACCAAATCAAATTTAAAAATAATTCATATTAATAGGCATATGATAAATATATAATAGTTGTAATTTCACTTTTTCATAATCCTCCTGTCGGCACAAAATGGCGCTGAACTGTCGCATACAGTTAATTTCATGCACGTGGATCTGATATGCTTATAGCCTAGTTTATAGTATTTACTTGTTTTAGCATAAAAATACATTTTATCAAACCAAATATAAGGTCATTGCTTACTTAGCATCAAAGGTAAAGATTTCAGCAATGATGTAATCCACATGAGAAAAAGTAGCACTCCTGGCAGTAATGAGCACTAAGAGGTCCATGAACAACAACTTTCAAACCAACTGTACATGATCCTCATGAGTTGAAAATGTGCACCAAAACCACTGGCCTTACTATTTGATAGTGGGTCTTTAAGAAAAAATGAAAAGTCATAGTTCGTCAACATTTTTGAGAAGGAGGTATTATTTTTTCAACGACTGTGTTTATATCATTAATGATGGCCACTTATTTCCATGTGTTATATGGAGCCAACATGCCACTTATGAGGATGTGGTCAGATGTTATATTTCATTTATGAAAGCACACACGAGTAAACAAGTGTACTACAGTATAAAACTTGGTAAGTATTCAAACAAGGCCACTATAAAGAACTGCGGGCAGATATGAAGAGCTGCTAAGAGAACTTGTACAAACATTAAATTAAATGAGAGCTATTTCCCAACAACAAAACATGCAAACTTTCAGGCATATAGCGACAGGAAATAGCTCATATATATCCTAGCAATTCACTTCCGATAGTCAAACATACAATTATATCAATTTGAATCTGATGCAGACTGTCTCATTGTATCAATAGCCATTGATAAACAAGAGATGTGTTGAATCTAGTTGTAGTTGGCCAGGATAATGGTTTAATAACTGTTCTTCTTACTTAAAAGTAAGCAATATATTACAAAGTCATCTTCTTTTTCCCAGCTTCAAAGCAAACATACCTTGACTAACATTCCTCAACAGAAGGCTTTTCTGAGTGAAATCTGCTATTTTCTTCTTTTTACATATGCAGCATCTGGATGTGACACTACAATCATAGTCCTTGATATATATCATAAAAACTTGTAAACCTCCATGGTTGCTTTGTTATAAGCTCCCTTGTGTTATACATAGCAACTAGTAGATACATACCTCCATGGTCGCTCTGAAATCTGTCATCATTTCCTTTGTGTTAGTCGCCAGACGAACAGAAATACATTGCTTCCATTCCATAGCGTGTGCCTTGATTGCTTCTATCAATGGTCTCAAATTAATTCTGGAACAATCATCTTCATTATAATTAAATTAAGTCATCATTATTTTATTTCTAATTTAAATAATTTTTTGAGAAAATAAGTAAAATGCTCTAACATTTAATTTTAGCACCTAGTACTGTACACTTTGTAAATGTTTATTAATATTTTTTACGTGTCTTTCTACCAGTCCGGGAAGGATGAGTTTAGATTGAGTGTACTTTTAATTGCGTGAAGAAAGAGTGGAAAACAATTTTTTTTTTAGATTCCATAAACCCGACCGGGTTCTATTCCTGATCACCCATCATCGACAATTCAAACCATTGAGAGATTGGCACCTTAGACCATGTGACCACCGAAGTGGACATTACTCTTTAAAATTAGAATTTTTTTTATTTCAAATAAATGCATAGAATCAAAAGACATATTTAAATTAGTTTTTAAAATATTCAAAAGTAAATTATAACTTTTAAATAATAAAGTTCTAAGTAACTGTATCAATTTATTTTTTTATAGTTAGAAATATATTATTATCTTAAATATATGGTTTTAACTGAAGAAAATACAAAAACTATGGTTAGAAACATACAAGAGGGAATGAACATAAAATGGATTTAACAATGAAAAGAAGAACAAAGTTATCAATTAACGTTGTTGTCACTAGGCAAAGAGATGATGAATGACGATCTTGTCTAATCGATTTTTAGTAGGAAGCGCCTTTTAGAAAATACTACGATATTGGTTTGAGATACAAGTTGATAGCATTTTACTATATTATTAAAGTTATTTTATGGGCATTAATAGTACTTGTATTAATAATCTTATGTGACTGTTGCAGATAACACGATTTGACGTATGAATATCTATATGAAAATAGTTTTAAGAGATTTTTGCAAATGTCAAACAAGTGTCTTCCTATCTGAATCCGACTGTAGCCAGAGTAGTCAGAATATCTGGAGACTAGCTAAGGTACAAATAGTGCCCCCAAACACCAACATTCTATTCTGGTATCGGTCAATACTTTAAATAACTTTGTGTATCATAGATATAAAAGTCAAATTCTTCAATATATTAGATTAAGTTGGAAATGTCTTTATTCAAAAAGTGTACAATTTTGGACTGTGTGGGAAAGGGTGAATTTACCTTTTTTCCATGCACAAACTTTTAAATATCCAACTTTATTAAAGAAAGAAGAAATTTCTCTAGAAAAATCTAGGTTGGGCAGCGGGAACTTATCCACAAAGTTGTTTTGAAAAACTTGCCCCCCTCCCTTCAGGCCTATTGTTTGATGGTAATTGGATACCACTCTCAGAGAGTTCCTAGTTTATGTCTTTGTTAAGAACTATACTCCTTTAGAATCAATTTGTCATGGTATTCCTTCAGAATTTTTAAATTTGATAACTTTAGAAGCTATTTTGGTCTGTTACTAATCGTATTATATTCTATAATATAATAGGGGCAAGAAATAAATATCGAGGGGGCAAATTTATTCCAAGTGAAAACATTATGTTAATGACGTATGCCTTTATTTAAGAAGTACTCAGTGTATTTTTTGGACTAAACGGGAGGAGTGTTAAAAAACTTGATAAACTTAAAAGTAAGATATTTAGTTCCTGCCATTAATGAAAATATAAATTAGTGCCAAATATCTTCTAGAATCAGTTACAGCTAGTAGGGATGGAAGAATAGCACCCCTCCCCACTTTTGAAATTATGGCTTGCCTACGACCTTAGCGATTGGTTTGGAATATTTAAAATATATTTCTTTAAAATATCTCTTTTTGTTTTTAAGGCTAAGTTGTTATATTTGGAAGAAGTTAGATAAAAGATAAATAGAAACAAATAAAAGAGAACGAACAAAATTTGATTTTACTGCTAAACAGCAAAGTTCAACAAAGGGGTAAAGAATGAGGATGTAATTAGTTCTAATATTGCCCGTCAGATAATGAAAATATCCAGTCCAGAGCATTAGGGAGAGGAGATGACCTACCTCACACAGCGAACATCATAGTAAGTGTCGATCTTGTCGAAGTCTTGGATCACTTGACCGTAGAAGGAGAATTGCTCGTCGTACATGACTATGGTTGGTTTCTTTGCTGCAAATTTGTCACACATCACATTCTTATCAAATGTCCACAGATTTCGATAACTCTTCCATCTAGAAATACAATCATAAAGAAATATTACTTTAAGTAACTTACTTTATTATTTTTAATTTAATTCTATTGAAACATTACTATTTATTAAAAAGGGGAATGTGTTAAAAAAAAAAAGAGATTTAGATGATCCCTTTGCAGATGGAGTGAGAATATTATCTTAAGTACATTCATACTTAGAATTACTGCTGGCTCCTGTTAGTGGTAACTGCTATAGTTCCCATCAGTTACTGAACGGCGTGTTGTCCAAACGGGTAGTAAGACACGGTGCTAATAAAACTACTGATATAACACCACCGGAAAGAGTAGAAACAAGTACTAATATGTAAAAATTAACATTCTTGCTGTCATGTCCCAAAGATCTGCCCCTATTGATGCCTGCAAGAGTCATTATCGATTGACCAATTTATTCAGACCATCCCTTTTTCTTTCTACATCTTGTATAATCCTTCTCCTTCAAGCTATTCCTAGGGGAATATAGATTTATCTATGGCTGAATACTTTAATCCCGTGCTTGACTTGAAATGACCATTAGGTTTGTTTCTGAATTGATGCACATTTGTTTCATTGAGCATAAACTTGTTTACATCAGTATAGTATTTGGTGTAGTATATATGCTATTTTCTGAAGAGTAGCTCTGAAAGTCATTGGGTGTAAGGAAATTATATTATTTAGAATTACTGTCCCATCACTCTCGTCAAACTGGATATGTGTATCCCTTAATTTAGTTTGTTACCATAGAAACTTACTTTTAAGTTCTATCAGAGTGAGATTGAAGAGTATAAGATTCCAATAGTAGTGCATTCTCTCGTGCAAAACATCCTCCGCCTTCTCAGCCATCTTGCAATCCTGTTCAGTCAACAAGGCCATCTGCACCATTTTTTCCAGCAATCTGGTGATCGGCTTGAAGATACTCCTCGTTGTGATATTAGACTCATGTTACACATCACCAAATGGCTTATACTTCCATTTAATGATCTTACTCACTTAATGATATCCTATACAACCTTCAATGACATGGAGTGGCGTATGAATGTCCCACTCAATGAAGTACTCTATTATTAAATTAAAATGCTCATGAAACCTATCTCTACAGTAATGTTAGTTATGACGATGAAAATCCCTCCAAATTGAAAAAGAAGATGTTGTGTACCGTCACCTCAAAAGGTAACTCTTTTATATGTTTTTGATTAAATAAACAGACAACGTCCTTTAATTTCATACGCATGATGAAAAAGACCCCTAGTTTCTAAAACCTATAACCGGCTTTAATTGTTAAATTCAGTTCGAACTATCTTGCATACATTCTGATGGCTGTGAATCCAAGTAGATATGGATGAAACCACGGATAGCTATCGGATATTTATAATATTTAGATGTCGCATCTAAAGATAACGAGGGAAATTCAATGCTATGTACAACTAAACCATTAGCACAGTAATATAGATTCTTCTTTTATACTTTTGCTAATGGGATGTGTCACGTGTATGTATATCTTACAGGAACAAATCTGTGACAGAGTACTGGAGTTTCAATGGATCTTGTGTGGAGAAGGTAATATAGAGCGTGCATCACAACCATTTGGATTTTAAAACAATATGGCGAACCATCATAAATCAGCATATTGATAGTGATAGTGACCAGGTTTTCTGGTTAGTTATGAAGTTACGTTCTCCAAACTTTCCTTCCCAGCTTGTAGAGATCTCTATCATTCAATATGACCTCTTGCTGAGTATGATAGGGCCAAACGCAGCATTTCTCTTCAGTTTTAAATACGTGTTCTTCAAGTGATTGGTAACCTTACTTCTTATCTTGTTTTCAAAGTGATATATGTAGCCTTTCAAGGTGACCTCTTTTTTATAATGTTACTAGGATTACTTTCTAGAAGTTGTATAGTGAGTCGTATTGTGATATTTTGCTTTTATAAACTCTATTTTACATTTATATAATTTTTTTTATATACATTGGAATTGGCCTTCTAAACTTAACTATTCTAAGTCATCTACGCTTGACCCATCTTAAAACTAGATGTTTTTCTGATGTGCACAGTGATGTGTACTTATCCCTGAACCAGGTAGGCTCATTGGTCACTCACTACCTGTCAGCCACCCTCTCATGACAACTGCTAGCCAGAGTACCCGACTTTTCAGACCTTAGGACACACAAGTTTCCAAATAGTCCCAGGTCAACCGGAACTTTAAGTAGACCCAGCCATAGTAGTTCCTTTCTGCTGGAATATCAGGGCTAAACATGAAGTCAGATGCAGATCTTAGGCAGTCTTAAGTATCCAACACCTGTCCTGGTTCGTTGGCAGGCATCTCCAGGTTGCTAATGGTGTTCTACAGTATTAGTCTCATTCTGTCACGTCCTGTCTCTATCTTTCACGGTTGTTTAAGTATCTTAGAATCTTTCCATAGTTCTCCTATATATATTTGTCGACCATTTACTTTTTTATTTACGGCAGTCTCCATCTTCTGCATTAGGGTAGTATTCATCATCGCCTTCATTGTTTACCTTACCATTGTCTTCTCTTCTGCTCCCATGGTCCTTGTATTGTTGTAGTCTTCGTTCTTTAAGCTGTCTTCTTTTTCTATGAGTGAGATTGTAGAAGTAACTATGTCAAGAGGTTCCAACTGATGTCACCTTGTATAATTTTTTGAAGCCCTTGAAGTATGGCTTGATGTGGGGTCATAAAATCCTGTGTTATCCTACATTTGCATATCATGTGTTTTGGTGTTGCGTCGTCTCCGCGGTTGCATTGGCTGGATTCAGTCAATCCTCTTCTTGGAGAAGTGCATTATATTGGCCACGCCCCATTATGAAATGGACGATTCGGGTTGACGATATCACATCCCTATTCGTTCTTGAATGTCTGGGAGGAGATTGATTGCTCTCTTGCCTGTTGTACCCCTGGACCAGTTCCCCTACCATTTATAAATCAGCACCCTTTATATTTCCACTGGAGTCTTTGTCCTGCTTCTTTAATCATTACATAGCTTACCCACTTCCCGGCTACAAGTCAAATGGACGGATACCCAGTGTGATGGTTATAGTATGAAAGAAATGTTGCTTCATTATATTTCATTATTATCTTCATAGGTAGTTGGAATCTCCTCTATCCAATCCTATTGTTTTTATTCATAGCTTGCTTAACTCTTCAACAAACTTGCTCCGTGTGGGCATTGAAGTTAAGTTTTTCATCTAAAGTCCTGCCTGGGTACTTCATTGTCGTGCTACACCTGATATTTTGGTGTCAATCCCCTCTTGAGAACCCCCTGAAACGCATGTAAGTGATTATTGCTGGAACCAGTTTTAACATTACTTACCTTGCACCAAGTATTTATTCTCTCAAGTACCAATTTGAATTAAAAGCCATTTTCAATCTGGCAAAGCACAACAAAATTAAAAGTCAAGCAGTTCCTGGTATTTTAATTTATAACTAATTTGAATGTGTAAATATTTTAATGTATGGATTATATTTTTTTTAATAAATATTTAGTTATATGTACTAATTCTATTTTATACTGCAGCTAAATGTTTTTTAATACTCAACTTTAAATTCAAGATTCTGGATTCAAAATAAAATTAAAGTTTCAAATGGAAAATCATTTATTGGATCCATTCATAGGCACCGACTTTGGTCTCTTTCATAAATAACCAGAAAAAATACAGTTCTATAAAAAGTCTGGTTCATATTGGTTTGGTTTGTAAAGAGTATAATAAGTTTTAATAAGAAATGGGGCTGCTCTAAAATAAAGGAGCGGGGATACATTTGCCAATTTCCAAGCGTTTAATAAAATCTGTTCCATGTTAATGGGAAGAATAGCACAAGTCACTGGTTATGATGTCCATTGTCCATGATGGCTTAACTTTCACTTATTTTCTCATGGGCCCAGTTAAAAATTAAGTCCTTACTTAGTGGCAAATTTCTGGTGGTGAATTTAACTTCTGAAGATAAACTAATCGGCTTTTTCCTGTGTATCTAAAGTTAGAGCTTCTTACCTGTAAGAATGAACAATAGAAACCTCATTCAATCGCTCTTGACCCATAATAATCACAGTGTAGAATGTCAGTCTACCAAGACAGAAGAAACAACGATCCGCTGTACAGATCGATACGAGTATTGTAAGAACTAAACAAGCTCTGACAGCATGTCACAAATAAATTCTTCTTTTCTAAGGTAATCAAAAACACTCTGAAAATCGCCTAAGTGATGCATTTTTTTATCTAAAGGTATCTAACATTGTATCCCTGAGTAACAAAAGCCTTCCCTCGGCTAAGTAATCACCCGTAAACAACATAATCTCTTCAGGATCCTTATCACCTTTATGATAACAACCAATTAAAAACCTTCCATTTCTTTCAAGATGATCTGTGGCATCCATATCTTTGCAATTATGTAAGCAAGTCACAAAATGTTCAACAATTTATTTAAACAAATGTTAGATACAAATCTTTAGGAGATGAGTGGATATGTCAAGATGGATGCCAGATGATTGGGAGTTCTGGCCTCAGATAATGATAGTGTAGTTGTTCTGTGTAACTTCACTCCACTTTGGGGCTTTTAAGCTGAAAAACTGGAGGGTGGAGTGCAACGAATGCAGAATGCACACAGCTTTCCAGAAATATAGTATTTGTTTCTCAAGAGCAGTACTGGCTGCATCTGTTTGGCTCAATATTTTCACAAGTAAGCTTAGGTGGTAATAAAATATAATGATTGCAATGGCAATAAAGATTTGTTCGGTTTTGCATCAACATCTAACTTTTCATTTCTTGGAGTTGAAGCCATGAATGTAATTCATCGTAATTCATAAGCAAGGAATTCATTTAAAAGAATCGTATTGTCTATCTTGTCGGACAGAAAGCTCTAATATTTGTGAAATCTTTTATGTTTGCAAATGGTGGAAAATTGTGAGCAGTTTTGGTAAACTTTAACAAAGTTGGACAAAAATGGACGTTTTCTTGACTCAATAGATTTAAAGAGTGTGCCAGACAGTGAACATACATCACTATTGTCTCCAGCAACTGGACCTCGAGACCTCAGGACCATTGATCGCACCACTCGTGTTAGCTGCTTCCCCGACAATCATTGACTGAAGGAAGGGATCTATTAACATGTTAAGAAGACTCCTAGCTGTAGTGCTGTCAGTTTGATAGAAACTTTCCCTTTTAGATCTTTCGATACAAATCGAAAACAAATTGACACTTGCACTTGAACAGCTAGGTCAGAAATTTCTTTCATCAAAACTACATAGTTTTGTGAATCTAAAACACGAGTCACAAAATACTTAAGTAAGTTTAGAGTCATTAATTCCTTCATTTGTTATTTCTTCAGTCACAAGCTGTGAAGTGAGATTGAAATTTATCTGGATATGGAATTTCATAACCGACTCATGGTGACAACACGATTTTTCATGCTTGGCAAATTTTTCCAAAGATTTTTGCCAGTTTTGTAATCCTTAATTGATAAATGTAGTTTTAGATTTTGTAGAAAATGTTAACAACTCATTTTGTATGCATTCTGACAAACTTTACTCGAAACAATGTATTTTTCTCTTGATATGTAATCCTTGAATAGGTAGTCATCCATTTTGTTTAGAAATTTCTTTTACTTTTAGTATTTTCATTTATTACTTGCGTTTTAGCCTTCTTGGGCAAGCGGGTTCAGAAACCCTCTCTTTTTAACAGTATTCATTATGTTCACTTAAATTAGAAGTGCTTGTAGTTTCGATACTACTTGTGTTCTCTGTTCTCCGTACAACAAACTTATCTACAGTCCTCTGTTGTATTACTGTGCACACTATTCAACGAAGAAAACAAATGTGCACAACATAAAAATAATACACATGATACGAGTACTGCCACTAGTTAACTACATTGAAAACATGTTGCCAGACTGTTGGTTGACGAGTGGCGAGTGCTGCCACTAATTAACTACATTGAAAACATGTTGCCAGACTGTTGGTTGACGAGTGGCGAGTGCTGCCAATTTAATCACGCTTGCTTGCTTGCATCTCAGAAGCCTGTCATTTGGTATGTTCCCATCGCACACGCCTAGCACCATAATGGTGCGGTTTCAAAAAGGCTGAAGCACCTCTGAAAATATGTTTGAAGGTGCTAGTTATGTAAAGCAACCCCCACCTATAATTACATACCTTTGTAGATACTTGAGTATGTCTGCAATAAGCGCGTGAACAGTCTCCCTGATCTTGTAAACCATGTCGTTAACTGCCTGGATCCGTATAACATCCTCGAAGAAGGAGAAGGTATAGTACTCGTCAGATCCCTCTTTTTTCTGAGGTTGGCACTGCACACACATCTTGTTCATCCATCTCGGCAGAGACTTCAACCTTAACACATAGAATACCATTGTGAACAAAACTCTCCTCAAAAATATTATAGATTAAAGTAGTAAGGAGCGTTATAACATTGGATAAAAGGGAATACAAATTGAAGTAAATTTTTAATAGTTAAATCAGCATATAAAATGTGTTAAAATTAGGAAAAATAGTTAAATTTGACGTTCATGCCATGGTAATACAATAACAAGGAATTATTAAAGTATAAAAACAATAATTCCAACGAAATTGAGAAATAGTCCTCCATTAAAGATTATAGTAACAAGTTAAAAATAAATATAATACTAGTAATTAAATTGCAAGTCAAAGCTACATTAAATATCATATAGATGTAAAAATTATATTGAAGTGCTAGATACACAAATGACAGGATATCAGCAGATGTCGATGAATGTAACTTTTTGAGCAACTCATCTTACCACGCTTTTGGATGAATGTAGTTTTAGTAAATAAATAAATTGGAAATTGTGTGAGATTGTAGCATTTGGTGATACTACATCATATCACCCCCCCCCCTCCCTACTAATCTTCAAGTCATACTACCTACTCCGTATGAAACCACAATATTATTATTAACTATCATTAATTTTGTTATTAATTTACCAAAAGCTCGGCCAATCATAATATGTTTGTTGAATGACAGTGGAGAGAATGTGGTAGATCACTGCCAGTTTGATACTTCAAGTTGGACATTCCTGTCATACATGAACTAACTTATATCAAGAAATGATATAACTCTATAAGGAAAACCTCTTTTCGCTTTATGAGGTAATGGTATTATATTTGGAAGAAGGTACAGGAAAGGTGGATAGGACCAGATAAAAGGGATGAACACAATATGGCTTTTACAATAAAAAGAAGAACACAGATCACACTTTACATTGTTGCCAATGGACAGAGAGGTAATGGTTGCCTCTTAAAGAAAATTGATCGTCACCACCCAATCCCCCGACCTAGGTTTCATTCTATCAGAACTAATCAGGGAGGAGTGTGAAATGCACAAGAAAACAAAGAAAAACACAAAAGGGGAGAAAAAATAAAATCTTCTTCCAAATATAATATTATATAAATAAATAGTAGCCGGTATAACATATTATGTCAAGGATAATTAAATACTTATAATATTTTTACATTTTATGTAAATACTACCAAAAAAAGTATTTATAATTTGAAACTTGTATGCACAATACTTTTATAGTATCAAAAAGTATAGGTAAATAGTAAACAATCCACAAGTTAATTAACATATTCTACGAGTAAGTATGAAACGCAATAAATCTTAAAATAACTTTTGGTAGGGGTGTTTTCTAACTACTTGGCGCATGTTTTTCTAGAATATCAATCTAAATACTTTGCAAATCTTGATCTCAAAGGAATCCAGCCTGTGTTTTTATTTTTTTATGTTAAAATTTGTTCATCATATACATTGTAGTTGATTTTATGTAAATATTAATTTTATAGCACCCGCCTCGGTGGAGTAGTTAGCTAACGTGTTGGCTTTGTGTTTAGCTAGACTTCCGAGGACAATGATATCGAGGTTCAAATCTCGGTAGGGTGACCTGGGTGTGTTTTTCAATAATGGATTTCCTCTCATCCTCCACGCAATTGTGGGTTCACTTCCTGTAAATTCAACCTTCCCATTTCCTAAACTACTAGCGTAATTAGTACTTAGAGGTATGACACGAACAGGTAGTAAGACGTGGAGTTAAGTTAAAAAAAACATAAAGCTATAACAATTATTTTTATATAAAGTATTTATTTCTGATGATGTATGGCTAAGCAATCTATAATAACTTAAAATAAAGGAAATCTCGTTTATTAGTTCCGCAAATAGCGCGGTGTGACCAATTAGCTGGTATGTGTTATCATTTGCTCTCGTGCTCCCCTTCAACTTTTCTGTACACCAGAATAATATCTGGAAATAGTTTTAAATACCTCACAATAGACTACAACTGTCACTCGTCACGTGATTCTTTGCAGTGTAAGTTAAGTATGGACCTGCATACATCAAATATTTCCTTCTTATAAATGGGCGCGGTAAGAAATGTGAACTCACACATCGAGGAAGTCTCGCATGTTGTGTATGATGATGTTGTAGATATCTACCGGCGAGGGTCGAACCACGATCTCCGGCACCACTAGATGAGTATCCACCTGGAACATGGCTTTCTTTCGACCAAGGAATGAATTGAAGTTCTCCATGTTCTTGACGACCATTCTGAGCATACAAACACACTTGCTCGCTGAAAGTATTCAGTAAGAGATGGACATGGTTGAGGGTAGGCGCTATTCGCGCGTTATACTATACTGTAGATGACGGCGAGATCGAGGTTTGAATCTTGGTTGGGTGTAATGAGATTTTTTCCAAAGTTGTTTTCTACTCTACCTCCACACAAATACAGGTACACACTCTACAAATATAACCTTCTAATTTCCAAAACCATCAGTGTAATTAGTGCATATAAGTATAATCTGAACGGGTAGTAAGACGCAGTGATAAATATTAAAATAAAATTAATAATAATTAAAATAAGAAAATGTACTTGTTGACGTGCATCATGACCACAATCACATGAATGAAACATTAACAACGTTGAAGTAGACATAATGTGTCATCAGGCACAGTAACAGTAATTTAAAATGTGATTATCTGAACATAGAAAACAATATTCTTCAATATATGTAGGGGTGGAGGGAGTATGTGTGCGAGAGGAAGCAAGACAGAGATGGGAGAAGCAAATAACAGAAAGTGTGTAAGTGAAAGTACAAGATAAGACAGAAGAGTTTTGGAAGCATAGAGGAAGATGAGAGCAATTTACTAGAGGCTGGAAATGTTATATATTATGTATTTAGAACAATTTTACATACACCCAAATTACTGTATTATTTTACACTTGTGGGCCTTTCTCTGTCACATTTCCAAGTGCAGCTTTACGTTAATATGGCCTCTTTGAACACTTAAGACCCACCACTCGAGATCGTAGCGTGGTCATGATCACGTGACATTATACAACATCTTAGAGATCGGTTAAGAACACAATATGACCTCTACATTAAAACTAAGAATGCCACCCGTTTACATTGTAGACTCCTGGTATTGGGAAATGAGGGAAAAAGTTTATACTTCGCATTGCCGCCCCTGGACAAAACAAAAAGTTATTGCAATCAAATTATTTCATACAATTGTAGCACAGTGGTTGTTTCTGGAGATGACGGAGAGAGGGATATTTATATTTTTAATTAATAAAACAGATGTATGATATGATCGTACCTGGTCGAGACAATTTGGTGAAATGGTAATCCAAGTAAACCTAACAGGGGTTGCGGTGTCATCATGAGATTGATGAATATGTGTCAATTCTTACATTCATATTTAATCAGCAATAGTTTGTTTGGAAAGGACTTAGTTTATTGAATGAAAGAGACACTGCAAAACGCAAAAGAGATGGGGAAGTCAAGCCGCTGTCACTACTAACGTTTGCACTTATTATACCCCCCAGCAGTTGCCAGAATATCTGATAGCTTTAAAAAATAATAATTAATTGATACAAAAAATATCTATCTCACATGTTTAAGTTATACATACTGTTGTTTTTATTAAAATGTATATTACATCAATCATTAGAAAATGAAGATGTTATATTGCTCATTAATATATAAATTAGTACTAAATAAATACATATTTAATTGCTGTGATCATTTGCGGATAGATAAAACACAAATAAAGCTTTACTTGCTAAAAATGAATTTCAAACTAATCATAATTATATACAAATATTATTTTTAATGAGATCCCAGGCTCTTAATATACAAATATAGATTTGAGTATTTGGGTAAGTTCCAGATTGACAATAGACATGGGTATAATGAGTTCATTCATGAGCACCTAGACTGGATCTCTATAGAGTATAGGTGTAACAAGGTTTGATGAATGAATCCTGTAACAAGTTCGATCAAATGGGAGAATACTCACCCTCCACCTTGTTGGACTCCGGCGCTCTTGTGCCATGATCTCCTCTCTCTAACACACAATTCTACGGAATGAACAGAGGTGTGATTCAACTCTCTGCTCAAAAAGAAAGTCATGCCCAGGAACAACAAGTGAAGGTGACTCCGCGGCTCTAGTTACTATTTCTGCCACCTGGACTATTCCATCACTTTCTACTAGTTCCCAGAGTGTCCATTCTCCTCCCTTCCACTCAACTTACCCCTCCTTTTCCCCTACTTTCTGGGATCATGTCAGTTTGTGTGTTCGTTATATATTGTGATGTTTCGTTAGTATTGGTACTCGTATCATAGGCTTACAAAAGGTGAAAGCAGCCAATTAAGCTAAGACTTATTTCTATTAACCTAAATTCTATTTCGGCTTAAAATGTGGGTATCTCTTCAAAATTTTTGATTCGGACTTATAAATTTTAATTGTCAATTAAGGGCCGGATTTTGGGAGGAGGGGAGCGATATCAACGTGGTTAATTTGTAACCGCGTTCCCATTCTGTTTAACTTTATTGGAAAACTTAACCTCTGTTCATATGTGAGCTCACCTTCTAGTTTCGCCACTGGGATATTAAATTTGATTGTATATATTATCTTTTATTATAATATGGGTGACCTGGTGGTCTAGGGGTAGGGTGTCAGATTTCTGTGCTGGTTTCCAGGGTTCAATCCTAGATCCCGGAACAGATTTATCTGATTGCCAAACCCTTCCTTCACCTCTGACAAGACGTGTATTAATCAGAACTTGTGAATGTGGGGAATGCCAGGCCTCCATCGTGGTTCGGATCCCACGTTAAACTGTAGGTCCTCCATTTCATCTTACAATCACCCTACCATCACACATTAGCGTAAGTGCGTATATCCCGAATAGGTAGTAAGACGCGGTGCTAATAATAATAAAGGCACAATTAATTGTTGACATTATGCATGTTACCTTGGTTACCTTGGCTACCTTAAGCGGTTTAAAGGGAAGCTGACTGATTTTAATTTGTATTCAACATTGTTATTTCATCATTAAGATGTGCGCAAACTTATTTGTAGTGGTAAGATTATTTTGATGTTCTACTTTATTGCGTGCCTCTATTCGCGTCATTGTACGGAGTTTAGCACCAGAGGCGGGGGAACTTTATTATGAATTTGCTGTGTGATCTTGGAATCCTTTGTTATTATAATGCCCAGAATGTTGACGCCATTATAGGCAAGCTCGTGGATATTAAACTCTTCATCTTCAACACTCTAGTTTATATTTACATATATATTTAGTAATGTAATGTCCTTGTTTGGTAATGATATCTTCCACTTTAGGCACTCATGCTGATATTTTGGTATTTATGAAATATTATGTTTTATATTAAAGTCTCTGGCTATGGAAATTCTAGTTAATTTTAGTGTTCATGAATTATTATCTTATGTATTAAAGTCTCCGACTTTGAAGATTCAAGTCGAGTTTCATATTTTATTGAAGATGTAACCTTGTTAAAACATGGATACGAAGAGGTTGTTTAACTCGCCGACCCAGCCTCTGTTGACCTGTCCCAGCACGATCACGACTCGTCATACACACCACTATCAACATTAGACTGACTCGAGGACAGAGGTTCGCTTCCAGCCCTGTCAGTTGTTCCACGCCCAAGACAAGTGAACTGCAGTGTACATGAACTCGATGTCCGAGCGTGTTCGGAAATTCTGTGAACTATGGTTGAGCGCAAGTGTGAAGGCGTGTGGATCAGTTGAGAATGTTCTAGAACCTTTATACCCCTTACTCTTTTTCCTATCCCTTTGTTCCCGCGGTTCGAGAGCACATGCCACTTCTATAGGATATATAATGGTTGGAGTGCCTGGTATGGACACACATTACACTCTGACTTCAAGGTGAGAAGCCTGATTATTGAATAGGTTTGTTAAATTATTCTAAATTCCTTTTGGAACTAAATCTTTATCTTTCAAAATTATCGTTCTGGACTTATATATTTTTATATGTATATTTGTATTGTCACTTCATGGCAGCCAAATGTTATTCTTTGCCCTTAAGGCATGGTACATTATAGGCGACCAACCCAAAAAACTTTGATTGTCACATGTTATTTAGTGGAAGACATTATGGGATTGTGGTCACAAACTTTAAATTTAGTAAATCCACCTCACGGATATGATTTGAGATCTGTTCACCGCCATCTTGGGGGCAGCTATGAAATGAATAAGATCCTTTTGAGCTTTGTTATTTAAAGTTGAGATAGCTTGTTATTGTTGGGTACCTTGTATTAAATGTTACTAAAAGGTGGGCCTGCGAGTCAGCTAGCGCCATTCTTACGTAGGCATAAATGTTTGGGTCTTAATATTAAAATATGCATGTTTGGAGATCCTCCTATCATATTGTTGGGCAAATTAGGGTTGTCACTATCGGCAACTTTGGATCCATTACTCTTTTCCATTTTGTCATTTGCACTAGGGTTTGTTTTGAGGTTCTCAATTTCTATTTACGATAGGTCATATTAATATTATCATGCAGGTCAATTGTTGTTTTGCAGTCATTACATATTATTAGACGCCATTTTGAGCGTTTGGAGGAACGAGTCACTTATTGCAAATGTTGTTTACATGCCTCTCTGACGTTGGTGGTTCTCTACTCTTCATTTGGCCTTTGGGCTGTGCCATACCCGTTGCTTGGGTTACTTTCTTGTTCAGCGCCTAACACGTGAATGTCTCACTGACTCATTGAGCTGTACTTTGTTATTTTTTGTTAAATAAAATATAACTCTCTTGTTACGTACTACCTCTGTGTAATGGAGAAAGGGACAGGAAGCATAGATTATATAACATATCAAAATCTTCAACTTTATCCGCTTTACCCAATATTACTATATTTTTAATTTGTTATTGTATATCAACCATTTATCTTATGTCTAATAAAATATACTGTTATTCTCTTGTGACTCCCTGATAATTATTTTTCAAAAAAGGTGGTTACAAGCAACAAAGAGTATGGACTGTACACCAGTAAAAAGGGGGGTTCATTTTTGAGTGCCTAAGAGACGATTTACAATTATAATAAATAATTGGCTTGCAATTCAGTTAAAACTAAAACCCTGAAACCGGATTAGACTAACACACTACAAGTTCATTTAAAAACAATTTTGTTTTATTGTAGAACATGAAAGAAACATTGTTTGGTTTAACAGCAAACAAACTTAAGGACAGTGTCCAATCACAACATTAATTTAGTCTGAATTCCAATCGACAAGGTGAATCCGTCAGTTCATCTGGAACTTCGATTTATATTTAACATCTCTAGGCCATTCAGTCTCTGCTGCCGTGTTCTATTTCCCAAGTAGAAGAGTTGAGAATGATCTTTCACTGGTGCTTGTTGACACTAGCAAGGTTACTAAGATGTTCAACAAACTACTGATCAATGGGAATAATAGTCCATAGCCTTTCTTCAACTTATTATCAATTCATTCCCTCCTTGGTGTGACATGTAAAGCTCCATATCACTACACTGCAAATCTTGCCTGTGAAAAGCAACCAGCATTTCATCTGTTCTTTCTCTAATTCAGTGATAAGCGATTTCTCTGTTGACATCAAGCACATAAAACTGTCAAGCACTTCTTGATGGTTTAAGAAACCAGTTTTTAATTGACTTGCAAAACGATCCAAAAAATTACAACTCTGAAGTAAGCATCATCAGAGTATACTTTTACATTCACCTCTGTGTTTGTCTGGTCGATATTCTTGGTGATTTGAACCAAACAATTCAGCAAGTGTTTTAACTGATTCGTAAATAGCTGAAAACTCAATTTTGGTGTTTGTTCTTTTTTCTTGAATGTTTTCCTAGAGCTGATTTACCATGTTAATGGCAGCTAGAAGATCTACATTCTCAAGTTGTGACCTAGTCACAACCTAACATAGAAGAAATGATAACTCACACCAGGGCGGCCCAACTTGACTCGTTCCGACTCCACTACAATGCACGCCGGAGACGCTCGTCATCACAACATCAACATTCGACTGAACCGGAGCTTCTCACCTCATCGCCGGGCGTGTGGTTGAGCTCCCCCTCCCCCACCACTCCGCCCAAGTGGAAGACAGTGACTACAAGTATGCGCGCGCCGTTCTGCCGCAATGCAGATATAATTCTTCCACGGACTAATTTTCAATGCGCTTACCTCGCTCATTGGCTATCGAGATCATTCTAGAACATCTCCCCCCCTTGTGTTTGTTCCTTGCTCTGAGAGCACACGGTTTCTCTGATTGTATATAATGGCGTGAGCCCGGAGAGAGGACACAGATTACGCTCCGGGCTTTCGAGGGTAAGCAGCCTAACTTTTGTAGGCTCGACACTAAGTTCCAAATTCCGTTTTGGCTTTAATCTTCTACTTTTCAAAATTCAGTTTATATCTATCACCAAAGAACTTTGTAACTATACATCTCGTCTGGCCTTATGGCTAGGTTTTCTTTATAGACGTTTGGTCTCCTCTGGCATATTTAAAATCTTTAATGTGAGGATTATTTATATTTGCCGCCTTGTTTTTGCCAAGGTTAGAGAAATGTGGAACCGCGAGTCGGCGGCAAAGTCCATTATTGTTTGGACGCCATGATAGGTGATAGAGTTAGGTTAGTTCTTTGTATATATTTTTCTAGTGTATATCTTTGTATATTAATTAATTG
>CABEEJ010000955.1:158260-170577 GCA_901482245.1 Timema douglasi | reverse complement strand
TGATGTTTGTATGAAACACACAGGTTGCAACGTGCCTGCTGATGTTTGTATAAAACACACAGGTTGCAACGTGCCTGTTGATGTTTGTATGAGACACACAGGTTGCAACGTGCCTGTTGATGTTTGTATAAAACACACAGGTTGCAACATGCCTGTTGATGTCTGTATGAAACACAGGTTGCAACATGCCTGTTGATGTTTGTATGAAACACACAGGTTGCAACGTGCCTGCTGATGTATGTATGAGACACAGGTTGCAACGTGCTTGTTGATGTTTGTATGAAACACACAGGTTGCAACGTGCCTGTTGATGTCTGTATGAGACACACAGGTTGCAACGTGCCTGTTGATGTCTGTATGAAACACACATTTTGCAACGTGCCTGCTGATGTTTGTATGAAACACACAGGTTGCAACGTGCCTGTTGATGTCTGTATGAAACACACATGTTGCAACGTGCCTGCTGATGTTTGTATGAAACACACAGGTTGCAACGTGCCTGTTGATGTTTGTATGAGACATACAGGTTGCAACGTGCCTGTTGATGTTTGAATGAACCACACAGGTTGCAACGTGCCTGCTGATGTTTGTATGAAACACACAGGTTGCAACGTGCCTGCTGATATTTGTATAAAACACACAGGTTGCAACGTGCCTGTTGATGTTTGTATGAGACACACAGGTTGCAACGTGCCTGCTGATGTCTGTATGAGACACATAGGTTGCAACGTGCCTGTTGATGTTTGTATGAAACATACAGGTTGCAACGTACCTGTTGATGTTTGTATGAAACACACAGGTTGCAACGTGCCTGTTGATGTTTGTATGAAACACACAGGTTGCAACGTGCCTGCTGATGTGTACCTGATAAGCATGGTGAATGTTTTGTTTTCCCAGAAGTCATAGTAGAACATCATCAAGGGTGAACGGCCGGTGCTGGTCTGGAGGACTAAGCTCTCTAGTTTCATAAGAACTGGGCCCATTCCTCCATACAATTTCACCATCTGGTGAGTTTTCTCCTCGCGGTTACGCTCCATTTCCACAAAGAAGGACTGCAATTCAACACATAATTTCATCAAATGTAGCTATAATAAGAAAACGGAATTTAATAGCTTTATGTAAAACTTTATTTTGTGTGAAAGCGTAACGTAATTCATTGGGAGTGAATTAAATATCCAATCAAATATATTTATTAATTACGGTTACAGCTGCATCTAAATAGCATCTGCATTAAATTGAAAAATTACACCTGGCCACGGGATACAAAATCAGTACTTTGGCTTAGTACGCCAATGCTCTAACCACAGAGCTATCTGTGAACAGAGTCATTCTTCACTCATGTTTACCTTCACAGGCTCTGCTCTGGCTCTATCATATAAAGACAAAGTAGGATTGATACCTTCATGCCGTCAGCAGTGAGCTCTACTGAATGAGCAACCATCTGGTACGTCTGGTGAAGTAAAAAAAAGCTGCACTTCTTGATTAGAATATGTCACTTTCTGGGGCCATAAATGAGGTCGAAAGAGACCTTTTCAGATAAGGAGCCACATTATAATCCGTGCAAGACACCAAAATGGCGGCTATTTATGGCCGCCATTTTGGTGTCCTAGACTTTGTTGTATCTCAGCTCCTAATAGTCCGCTTTTAATTTTTCTTTTTTTTTTTTGTTCAAAAGGTCTTATTGAGTATAATATTTTTATCTATTTACTTTTCCATAAACTTTTAGGTTTCCGTATAGTTAAAAAAATATTTACCTAGATTTTAGTGATCGTTTTGTAATTTTATTTGTTTTTTGTGTGTTTTTTCTCTTACATATGTTTTCATTCTGATATAAAATTATACTCATAAAAATTACTTAACCTTCTTTTTTGCAGATTAGACTGAATTGAATTATTTTCAAAATGACTTTAAGGCGCATGCGGCTGGCAAATGTCGACTTCGAATCTCCACTTGAGCTTCGTGTTATAGATTGGACAAAATGTTGCATTTGTCAAGAATATAGTGATGAAGGCTTGATTTGCCCAGCTTTACACACTGCAAAAGCACTTGTTGGTGCTGGCTACAAGACACTTTCGGAAAATTTAACAGAGTTTCAGAATCTTGGTGCATTGCCCCATGGTTTGGATGCACAAAAGTTAAATGAGGGTGAAGCTATAGAAGGAACATAAAAAAAAAGAGGCAAAGTGGCATAAAAAGTGTGCACTTAACTTCAACAGAACAAAACTAGCCAGAACAAAGAAACGCAAACGTTCATCCTCTTTGCTCCAAATGATTCAAATGAGAACAGTCCACAGACTTTATTAGAGCCAGATGAAAAAAACCCAAGGAATATGCGTTGTTCCACATCATTTATTAAAATGAAATTTTGTTCAAAAGGTCTTATTGAGTATAATATTTTTATCTATTTACTTTTCCATAAACTTTTAGGTTTCCGTATAGTTAAAAAAATATTTACCTAGATTTTAGTGATCGTTTTGTAATTTTATTTGTTTTTTGTGTGTTTTTTCTCTTACATATGTTTTCATTCTGATATAAAATTATACTCATAAAAATTACTTAACCTTCTTTTTTGCAGATTAGACTGAATTGAATTATTTTCAAAATGACTTTAAGGCGCATGCGGCTGGCAAATGTCGACTTCGAATCTCCACTTGAGCTTCGTGTTATAGATTGGACAAAATGTTGCATTTGTCAAGAATATAGTGATGAAGGCTTGATTTGCCCAGCTTTACACACTGCAAAAGCACTTGTTGGTGCTGGCTACAAGACACTTTCGGAAAATTTAACAGAGTTTCAGAATCTTGGTGCATTGCCCCATGGTTTGGATGCACAAAAGTTAAATGAGGGTGAAGCTATAGAAGGAACATAAAAAAAAAGAGGCAAAGTGGCATAAAAAGTGTGCACTTAACTTCAACAGAACAAAACTAGCCAGAACAAAGAAACGCAAACGTTCATCCTCTTTGCTCCAAATGATTCAAATGAGAACAGTCCACAGACTTTATTAGAGCCAGATGAAAAAAACCCAAGGAATATGCGTTGTTCCACATCATTTATTAAAATGAAACATGAAATATGTTTTATATGCAATCAAATGGGCACTACTCGAAAACCTCTATATAAGATTGCTTCTCTACAAGACGATACACTTAAGAGATGTGCCGATATTACCTACCTCTTAAAATGCTACACAAACCTTACCAATTGTCTAAGAACATCAATCGGGGTAGAAAAAAAAATAGGTCAACTCTATCTGTGAGAGTATGGCATTTGCTTCATAAGAGAGAAAAACAAGGCCTCTGAAGGTGATAATACTGAGATTGTATTCAAAACAACAGTGAAAACATTCCAAAAGGCAAAATTATTCGTCATAAGAAAAGTCATGAACCACCATTTCCATTACACATGGGCCTGTCTACACCCTTGCCTTAGAGCTAGTTCTATACATTCATCTCATTACACCCTATCTTTTTCAGGCACATTTTACTGTAATCCTCCTGTCTGTGCCTAGGTCTTCCCAATGGATGTTTCCCCTTGGGTTTGCCATTTAATAGCCTGAACACAGTTCTAAATTCTCCCATCCGCACGACATTTTCTCAACATCATAAGCTGTGAGATTTGATCATCCTAGCAATGTATTTTGATTAGTACAGGGTGTGAAACTCATCATTAGGTTTTATATATATATGTTTGGAGGCCAAACCAGGTTTAGGTTAGGTTACGTTACCTGACAACATTTGCGCGTGAACTGTGATAAGACCTGTCCAAAGTTAATTCATCGTATGAGTTCAGAAGAATAAAAACTAGTACTGCCTAAAAACTTCAGGTTATATCGGTGGATTGAATCAATCTGGCTTTGTCCGGGATAGTTTGTCCTGAAATCAGTTTTGGATGCTACCATTTATCTAATTTTTTATTATATCATGTTATATTATCACTAAATACAATAAAAGTGATGTATCACCTTGCAGCCGAGTCTGGTAGGTTCTGTCTCAGCAGATTTCAGGTAGAACAGGTTGAATCTCTCCATGGAGTCTATCCTCTGCTGCACCTCCTGGCTGACCTTGCCCATCTGCTGAACCAGAGATACCAGGTTTTTCAACAGTTGTCTGCAGTTCTGGGCATACTCTTCAACCCCTAGAGAGTTCCAGGTGAAGCGAGTCAGCCCCGGATGAATGTACTTCTCCACCTCCATAAGGTGATCCTTTAGGAAGTGCAGCTAGAATAAAAAACAACACAATATATTGTTATTAAGAGCATTGGGGGAATATTGTCCTGCCCTCCTTGACTGTAAATATTTGGAAGATATGTTATGGGAGACGAACAAGGGACTTATCACCAAGGTATGTATCCCCAAATAGTTAAGACCCCAAAACTATATTAAACTATAGAAAGTTTAGAATCACTGTCTTGTAGAGAGATACGACTTACGTTGAAAATACCATCATCGTACACTTTCAATTCACTTATGTGGTAACACAATTTATTTCTCCAAGTGATTAATATTTTCTCCCTTATGCACCAACTCCAATAATAGTAAGGGGGAGAGCTACCGTTTCTATCTTTTGGATTAAAGATTAAAATAACATAATATTGGTTTTGTTAGCTTGTAATGCTCCAAAACCAAGACAATTTGTATAATTGTTATAACAAAAACAAAAACCAAAGGGTTTGAACCACGATGGATTTTATTTTATTTTTGAGAGCCTAGCGTCTAACAAGATGTCAAGATGGCGGCTGGGCTAAGCATACACACACACACACACACACATAATTTAACCTCACACTTTTCTATCCTTGCATACTCCCCTTGCTTCAACAACATCCATACAGAGTCATACAATATTTTATATTCTTAAAATTCTTAGTGTTTCTTTCTTCACACATTTATCTACAATATTTAACCACAAATCAAATGGTCTACTCCTTCCTTTTGATCCTTAAACTACTTTCATATATTTTCTTGGTCACTCAATTCACGCTCATCCTCTGAACCTGCCCCAACAAATGTGATACACAGTTTCACATTGATCCTTTCAAACCGCGCTCCTTCAGCACCAAATTACTACTGACTCTGTCAATACCAGTTTTCTCACATACAACAATTCTTATTCACATTCATCTTGTACTTGTGTTTCTTCTGACAAACCCATGGTTTGGATCCACAATACTACATCATTCTTTGTAATAGTGCACACACATACAACTACTCTTCTAGATGCATTCACCCGTAGTTTCTATCCTCCTTTTCTTACAAAACATTATCCCCAGATAATTACAATCATATACTTGTTCTAACAGTTTTCCATTTATACTAATCTGATAATCATTTCTTGATCCATCTATATCACCTTTGTTTTGGAGATATTTATAAAATGATTGATTTTTCCTGTCACCAAATTCAAACGATATAATGCATTTTGTGAGTCACTTACATTTTCCGCAATTAATACAGCATCACTCTCATATTCACATTGTCCAATTGTACACCAACCGCATCCTCACAAGCAACCCTCATACGCTTATCCATGAAAATATTAAACAACCATGGAAACATAGCACATCTTTGTCCAACACACTGTTCAATGCCAAAACATTCGCTCAAAGCTCCATCCACCCTAACACATACTTCACATCCATCATACACCGCCATAAATGCTGCATTTAGTAACCATGCATCCACACTATAAGAACATTCTATAACATACTCCTATTAATACAATTGTACGCTTTCTCCAGATCAACAAATGCACACTATACTTTCTTCATTATAGCCATGTTCTATTAATTATTTACAAATACATTTTTGTAAAAATTGTTTCAAGAATTTATTTAATAAAGTTTATCAGGCATTAAAATCCTTTCTATATAACAAATTAGCTTGGTTCAATTTTCATAATATTTCAGTCTAGCACCTTGTCTAACACTTTGTCTAACACTTTGTCTAACACTTTAGTCTAACCAAAAAGTTTTGTTATATTTCTTTTTTTAATAACCAGATATGCCTTTTACTTTGAAAATAATGTTTGTTTGATTTATCATTATATTTGTATACCTTACACCATTTATACTCATCCACATTGAATATAATATGAAACTTATAAAAATAATTTCATCCAATAACATTAATAAACAGCAGTTATCATCAAAAATCCACACAACTAAACATCATTTTTGCTATTATATAATGTACAGTAACTATATTTCTATGCATAGATAAATAGATAAATAATTTCAAAATGTATAAGGAACCCATAGTTACAGAGTCTAAGTGCAGGGCATTTATGTCAGGAGCTAGCAGAAGGTTATTTATAACTAATATTGGCTCGAAGTCACTAAATGTCAACATATTCGGATTTAATTAGTAGGTTTATACTTAGTAATGGGCTGCTATATCATCAATAAAAAGTGTTATCAAATGATTATAATACTTCATTAATGATTACTAACTCATTGAAAGAACAATAAATATTATTAAATAAAACTATTATGTTTATTGTTTAGGTACTTGAAATAATGAATTAAAAAGTATAATATTCACACTTGTATCTTATTTAATGGCAAAAAATAAATGTTTTGATAACTTAGAGCAAGCCGTATAAAATATTAATTTCAAAATAAAATATTTTTATTCTGTAAAGAGTGCAAGAACACAATGGAATGGTGGTTGTTTCGGCCGGTTTGCCTTCTTCATTTTGGAAGAGAAGGCAGCATTGTAGAAGCTCTTCTTTGAAAAGCTGTTTTAAATGGACCATAGAACTACAGTAAAATAAACATATAAATGGTTATTTTCATGAGTTTGTGTTCCAATAATGTAAAATCTATTAAAAGAAAAATAATAAGTTTAAAGCAAGCTACGTGTTGTGACTCTCAAAAGTAACACTAGCTCAATAAAACATGGTCTTGCAGATGATATGATTGGACACATAGTATATTTTCCAAGCTCTCCTACCGCAGAAAGCTTATATTTAATAGTAAAGAGTTTAAGTTTTCAGAATATCTTTCAACAAAGCAACATGTATTTACCTCTGGCACGTTGAGACTGTCGACCAGCGCATTGTAGTCATCTATCAGCCTTTTAGTGCTCTCTAAGTCCGTGTGGATCCGGTCCTTCTGGACACACAAGTTACGTATGGACGAAGGCAGGCTGAACCCAAGATGCTCCAACAGCTCTGCCTCGGCAATAATCGCAAACATCTCCGACACAAAGTTCACCTTCAAAATGAGATATTAGTTTGTTATCAACAAAGTATTGTTAGGACTAATTAAAATGAGAGTCAACAGTTTTTCACATGCAACTTCATAAAACAATGTTATATGTATTGAATTTTCAGAATACAAATAGTTTTGAAAATCAAATTAAATTATGATGTCCAAATTTTTAAATGGTATTGGTGCTTTCTAAACCTTTAAAGTACCTCAAACCTTTTCCAGATTCTAAAATAATTGACCACTGCTATATTTTCATACGAATGAAGGTGAAATAAAATAAAAATTTGGATAAGTGAAAGGAGCCTTTCTCATCATTTCCTCATGAACCAAAACTGTTCAAAAGAAATGTAAGGCTACTTAGTTGTTTTGAATAATCGGTTATAGGCACTTAAAAACAAACAAATATTTACTTAAATCTCTAACCATGTAGATATAATTACAATTAGAGGACCACCTATGTTGTCTAGTATTCATACAGACCCAGAGGTCCCAGTGCGTCCAGATTATCTGGGAAGCAGTGGGTCTGGAACAGGTTAGATTCAACCTAGGGTGGATAAATAAGGAGCTACTCGACTATAATAGTAGTGACTCCGGTATAGAAGGCCAAGCTTAATGGCTGGAGTCATCGTAGTGCTGACCACATGACACCCTCTATCAGCAAGAGTTGGCACTAATTCGCCAAACAGTAAGGTAGCCACTCAGTAGGTATAGCCTCAATGCGGGCTGACACCATGGAGTTACTTTTATTACATTTTGAGTGGATGGTAATCATCGTTATGGATAAATAAAATAAGAGAGAATGTGGAAGTGGGGGAGGGGAGGGCTCAAAGTTTCCTAAGATAGCATACAGTTAAAGGGAAATAACAAATGTTCGAGAAGCACTGTTCCATATGGACACATCTTCAAATATATCCCTTGAAATAATCCCTTGATGTTCTTAGACAATGGTGGTTGAGGGTCCTCGGCCCCCAAATTTCTGTTGAAACTTTTAGAGTAGAGCATACCTATTAATTTTTCTCAGAATACACCACTGTACAAAACAAATGTGAACAAAGTGTATGTATTTCCATTAGTGTGTAATTTCCGTAGTATTTACTAAGTCCATTCCTTTAGTGTTATGGGAAGAACTATGAATAAAATCAAAGGACAGATTAAAACTGTTCTAGATATCGAAAAACAAAAAACTTTCAAGGTGGCTACACAACATATTTTACAATTTCCCTGACTTTTCCAGGTTTTCCAGGCAACATTTTTCAATTTTCCCTGACTACTTTTTCCCAGTTTTAATAGTGGATGATGACTTGTTTTATATATTATTGATCACATATTTTAAAAAAAGTTTGTATCTACTAAACATAAACAGTTTTGTCAGTTATTTTAAAAGTTAAAATATTATTTTGTTATTGTTAACTTTTGTTTTAGTGTTTAGTTGCAAAATTAATGGGATAGTTTAGACATATTTTTTTAATTCCCTGATTTTTCCTTATTTTTAGTTAAATTCCCTGACATTTCCCTGTTTTCCCTGTCTGTAGCCACCATGAACTTTGTAAAGTTTCTAATATTTAAAAGTATTTAAATTAAGAATTGGAAGTTGGGGATTAGCTAATGTTGAAATTAAATCTAACACTCTTAAGATGTCCTTAAGGTCATATGTACAGGAATTTTTTTTTTCGCCATTCAAAAGAGGTTTCTTCTATGAAATGTTACACACTATAAATGTATTTTGATCTATTTTTATTCAGGAGCTATGAGGGTAAGAAACTTCAATTTTTACGTTTTCCGAATCTAATAATAAAAATAATAATAATATTTAGCACCGCGTCTTACTACCCGTTCGGGTTATACGCTTTAAGTACTAATTACTCTAATGGATTAGGAATTGGGAAGGTTGATTAGAGGAAGTGAACCCGCATTTGCGTGGAGGGAGGGTGGAAAACCATTTAGGAAAAACCACCCCCAGTTCACCCGACCGAGATTCGAACCTCGATCTCCCCGTCCTCAGCAGTAGAGCTCAACATGACAAGCGCATTAGCCAACTACGCCACCGAGGCGGGTTTTTTTCCAAATCTAGTTTTAGGCCACACTTTTTGGAATAAAATTTTTTAAATTAAAATTTAGTATCTTTAATACCATACCTATTTGATAAAGCTGGGATTTTAGTGTAGGTATAACCATACTATATATAAATATACTTAAAGTTCCCTCAAAATCAACACAATTCAACAATTGTTTATTAATACTAATTAATCTATAAATATTAATTATTAGTATTCATGCGATTTATAGATGTGTATACTTAAGATTTTTAAAAATCACATTTAAATATGCAACGTTTTACTGAATAACTTGATTGACATATGCCATAAAAATATGCAATGAAATTCCAAGTTGGCTCATGAGATCAAAACTTTGTAGAGAAGTGTAGCTCAGTTTACAAGAATGGGTGATAGCCCGCCTACACAGTTCGCGCTACACACAGGTTACTCTTGCTGTATTATATTAACACAAACACAAGTAATCTGCAGGCCTTGCGAGATTTCTGTTTGAACGATCATTCACAAGCTGTCTCTTGAAATAGTTAGCCTGATATTATAGTAATATTGATCTTTATATCACTGCCAAGGTTATTTCATTATTGAAACATGTAGTAATTTATAGATTTGTTTTATTTGTGATCTCTGTGAACTGTAAAGAAACTACACATACATACATATATATATATTTTACATATAATTATTAAAATAATAAACAATGGTTCATTCCATCACAACCTGGAAAACGTCAAGCTTTTGAAACCGAGAATGGGCATAATGTATTATATAGGCAGATAGGCTTTATGTTTATTTTATATGTTAGGGGTTTCCAGAATCAGTAACAAAGAATATAGTCTTGTTGGGCAGAGTAGTGATCAAAATACACGATATGTATAAACTATTGCTAACACAATTTATAGCAAGACCGGTACAGCGCTTTGCTGGAAGCCTGGAACATGACTAACGCTTTATTATTTGAAAAAGCCTTTTAATACTAAATTCATTAGACATCTGTCGGCGCTATAATGAACTGCAAATGTAAACAAACATGAACGTTTTTACGGTAATAATTATTGAACTCCAACAAATCTAGTAAACAATAACTGGCCTTAGGCGATGGCCCAAGGTTTCGACACATCGCATATCAAAAATGATAAAATAAATACTTACCTTCAAAAACATTTCTTACAGCCATTGTATAAAGAATATTTTTCATGAAAAAAAATAGTAATTTAGGCAATTTATAGTGTATAAATTTCTTAGTTATTTGAACAGGTTTAGTCATTATTAAAGCAGAAAAAGGCATTATTTTATGTAACTTAAATGGGCAAAACTTGTTACTCTGAATACATTAATATGCATATGGCAAAAATAGTTTCACGATCTTCAATTTAGTGAAAACTGCAATTATTACCTTCAATTAAATTATTTATGTTTTTATATTAATTTATATTTTAATTAGAGGTAGGAATATTTATACCGTCAGTCTGACTTAGATCTTGGTTCATATGTGATTACCTGCATGATACATTTTATTGATTAATTGCATTTTAATTATCTACATTTTAAATCATTTGGATGGTTTTCCTAAAATTAGTTAGGTTTAGCCTATAGGTAAATATAAAGTGTGCATAGATGGTGATTATCAAAGCATTAATATATAAATGCACTTTACCTTAAGTAGCAAACCCAAGAAGTCAAGTGGTTACAATTAAATTGATTATATAGTTCAAATATTTGATAATTTTAGGAATACAGCAAGTTTCCACGGTTAAATAGAATTAATGAATTCTATGACATATACAACATCCAGAAATCGAACCTGAAACCCTTTGCACTGTAGACCATCCCACTAGCGAATGAGCTAACGTGTCGGGGTATGGTACTATCATTATATCACTTTTATATCCTGTATTTTCTTACGTTCCCTCCCACAGCTGTCAAACTGTTAGTTGAGTGGCCTCTTGAAAATATGTTTGATGAGAAATAGATTTTGTATCTCCTTAAAAATTGTGTAAATGCAAGAATCTACGTTTAAGCTTGCAATTTTTCCAGCGTTTTATATGGCTTAAATATTGAAAACTATCATATTGGAATATTTAGAATTTCTTTGTTAATCCCACCTATAAGGGTATCATCAGGTCAAGTTAAACGTTGTAGTTCCTATATAAGTAGTTTATAATGATGACGTGCCAATTAGTGAGATATCCTGTTGGGTACCTAAACAATATAGGAAGGTATAGTGTTGATTATTTATGTATTTTTAACTCACTTAGAGAGTAATTTTAGGGCCAAGTATGATATTATAGTAGTAATTGATGTTCGCATTTACAAATGTGTGAGCACTTTGAATTTACTTCAAATGAAAAACCGCTATTTACTATTGTAACGACAGTCTTTCTGTAGCATCATTAGCCACCAGCTAAACACTACAAAGGACAAGAAATACAACCGACTTACCCAATTGCACTGACTCCACCAGCGGCTGGCTCTACAACACGCCGGCCGGCCCAGCTAGACAACCCGCACGAACCAGACAACCGTCCGAACTGTACTGAGAGATACGCCCATTCAAACAGTCAAGAACAACAGCCGTCCCCCACCCCTAGTCACCGATTGGAAAGAACAGCGCCAGTGCCCAGTGTTCCACAACCGTCTAGAAGGTTGTAGGTTGTTCCCCGCCATTGGGCCTATCCCCGAGATGTTTCGAGTTGATTCCATTGCGAGATTGGTCGTTCACGTGACACAATCTCGAAACTTTTTCTATTTAGCTATTCTTGAAAAAAATTTCGTTACGGATTGAGAATTTTTCATTCGGATAGATCTCACTGCGGTTCTACCTCTCGGAATCGTCAATATCGCAACAGATAGTTCGAAAATATTTGATGTTGGACAAAATGTAAAATGGCGTAAACATAGCCTTACTATTTGATAATAAGAGAACTTGAAGAATTTGAAAATGAATTTAATAGAATGCCACGTATATTTCGTGAACGCGAAGACGCTTTTGAGCTGAGTGATAAGAAATTTATTAATTTGTTCAGGCTTAATAAACGGTTTTATTCAAATAGAAAG